>CM019149.1:79724212-80023311 GCA_009733165.1 Naja naja
ACAGGCTTCCCAATGGAAGGAAGCCCCAATTGCATTGTTTCTGCTTTACTTTGTCCAAAGCAGAGAGGAATTATAGCCAATTGGACAAGGAGGACTTTGAACTTGAAACTCACACCTTTCCTGGGACCGTGGCTAAGCTTCCCGTCCATGCTGCTGAGATTGCCAGAGAAACTACCAAAGATGCTGTATTAGCACCTGTTATGGGCTGGATTAAGAAAGGTTGGCCTCTTCAAGATCTACTCACCTTGACCAACCTTTTTAAGTCAGGCAAACTGAATATGTATTAAGAGGATGTATTTTGTGGGGTAACAGGGTGGTGTTATTCCTGCAAAACTGCAAGGAGGTTTTGGAAATGTTACATGAGGTCATCCAAGGATTGTGGGATGAAAGGGTTTGGCCAGGAGTTATGTATGGTGGCCAGGTATTGACAAAATGGTTTGAAAACTGGGTAGCATCTTGTCCCAATTGCCAGGTAGTCAGGCCTGCCCCACCCTCGCCCCACACACAGGAATGGGAATGTCCTAGGGGGCCATGGTTCAATCCACATTGATTTTGCAGGCCCTACAAGGGGCACACACCTAGTGCTAGTAGATGCATACTCTAAATGGCTAGAGGTAATTCCCATGACATCCACTACAACTGAGGCTGTCATCAAGCAGCTCAGAAAATTATTGTCACCCATGGGTTACCAGATGTCCTTGTTTCTGACAATGGCCCTCAATTCACATCTAACATTTTTGAATCCTTTCTAGCTCAACAGGGCATCAGACATGCCCTCACTGCCCTGGGCACCCTTGACCAATGGCGGGCTGTGAACGCATGGTGCGCGCTTCACCAAAGAGAAGCTTCAGCAGCTGGGTCCTGGGGACATCACTTGAAGAAAAAAAACTTCTTGTGTTCAACACATCACTCTAGCCCATCAAATAACTTGTCCCCAGCAGAGTTGTTGATGGGCAGCTTAGGTCTTCCTTGACCGGCCTTCATCCCACTGCTTAGCACCACTGGATTCCACTTCCAAAGTTCGTTCTTTTTTAGTGTGGTGATTCTGTCTATGCTAGAACCTTATAGGTGAACCTTTTGTGGATTCCTGCTGAAATAACTCATCACGGGCCCTCATTCTTACAGGGTACAAACAGAGGATGGCCTCTCTGGAGCAGGCACATTGACCAACTTAGATCCAGGTTCCTCAGGAACATCGACCCCTCTGTCCTCTCTAGGTCCCTCACCTGATGTCCTTCTAGGGGAAGGAGGAACAGGAAAATCAGCAAGGAATCAACCCCATGTGTAGCGAGCCATTGGCAGGAACCATCGAACCCTGTCACAAAGCCAGATCCATCCTTAGAGTGGAAGATTGCACATCACTACCTGACTTGGGTGCTGACATTGGAATGGAGATGGGTTGGGAGGAGAGACCAGATTCTAACAGTCTAACAGTCTTCTTCCTCAGGAAGTCCCAACAGAAATGTCAGTAGACACATTTCCCCTCTCCACTGGTGAGAGCGTTAAAGCTTCTGAACCACGAAGGTCTCTGCTTGTATACGTGAAGAGAGCCCCACCTATTTAAAGGAATACATTAGATAGGTTGGGGTTTTGGTATGGACTGAACCTAGTGGGGAGGGTGTGTGTGTATATGTATGCAAGTTTGAATGTTATTGGTTTTATTTGAACTGTTCTTGTAAAATGTCAAATGGTATTGGTTTAAATAGTCGGAAGAAACCCTGCACTCCCATTGGCAACTGCAGCTACGGCTGCAGGCTATAAACAGCCCGTATAAGCAAAGCGGGTCTATTCGAGCTGTAGTCATTTAATAAACTCTTTGCTGGAACTCCTCGCGTCTGACTCTTCATGCAAACTTAACAGTTTGCCTTTGTCTGCTTCTTAGGGTTGAGAAAGAGTGACTGGCCTAAGATCACCAGCTGTCCTGAGGCAGAATTAGATCTCCCATTCCCCCAGTCTCTAGCCTGGTGCCTTAACTGCTATAACAAACTAGTTCTCCTCATTGCAATAAACAGCATGGCAGAATGATATGGTTTCCTCAATTTTTTTTTCAGGGTGAATGATCAGACATACCATGGAATTTTCTTTTTTTTTCAAAAGTTTTTATTTTTTAAGACAAACATACAAACAAAACATAAAAACATAAAACCATCTTCCATTTTATATACATACAGTGTGTCAGTTGGTTACAAATCTTTTGTGCTATCCTTTCATAGTCATCACTCACAGTTTATATAGATTCTCACATAGTCAAGCTAACATATGCTTATATATTTATCAGTTATTAATCATCCATGACTAAACTATTTATTCCATCATTTTATATGAGATATTCCAAATTTTATGTTAAAATTTATATTATACTTTCATCCAATGGTTATATGTGTCTATATTATATTTTATATCAATTTATTAAACTTCTATTACAAAATTATCTAATCTATTACATTACCAATTCTTTTTGTCCAACCATTGATAAAACAAATCCCATATCATATAAAATTGTTTATTTTCTTGTTCTCTAATTTCAAATGTCAATTTACTCATTTCAGCACAATCCATAATTTTCTTCATAACTTCCTCCTGCATAGGTATTTTATCATTTTTCCAATTCTTAGCAAATACAATTCTAGCTGCTGTTAAAACATTTACAATCAAATATTTCAACTCTTTATTGTATATTTCCAGTATAATTCCCAATAAAAAGATCTCTGGTTTAAAGTCTATATGTTGTTTTATCATTTTTCCAACCACGTGTGGATTTTAGTCTAATATTTTTTTACATCTGAACACATCCACCACATATGGTAATATGAACCAGGTATCTGATAACATTTCCAACATTTATCCTTAAACATTCTCGCAATTCTCGTCGGGGGTAAAACATCTTATACAAATTTTCTTTATATGCAGTTGACATTGTCATTTTAAAATTTTGAGACCACAATTTTTGCCACTTCTCTAAATCAATCCCATATCCAAAATTTTCCCCCCAAGCAATCATCATTTCTTTAACTTGTTCTTCTTCCAATTTAAATTCTAATAAATGTCCATAAAGTTTTTTAATTACCTTTTCATCAGTACCCATCAAAATTTTATCTAAATCAGTCAACTTATCATAAATACCTTCTGTTTTAAAATCTTTATCAAATCTAGATTGTATTTGCAAATATGAAAACCAATTCATTTTTATACCTTGTTCTTCCAATGCTTGCATAGATTTAAGTTCACCCTTTTCATTTAATATCTCACCATATCTAACTGTTTGTTCCTTTTTGTATATTACTGGATAGGAAAAAGTTTCAATGGTAGATATCCATAACGGAATTTTTAAGTAATATTGTCTTTTTGTCTTCTCCCAGTTCAAAAACAGTGCCTCTCGAATGTAATGTCTTCTAAAGTACCCCTGTGTTTTGGTTCCCTTATACCATAGAAAAGCATGCCATCCCAGCAGCAAGTCATGCTCTTCTAAGGTCAATAGTCTACTGTTCCTTAATGTTATCCATTCCTTTACCCACATCATACTTGTCGCCTGGTAATGTAACTCCCAATTGGGCAAGGCAAACCCTCCTCTTATTCTTGCATCTTGTAACAGTTTAAGTTTTATTCTTGCTTTCTTACCCTGCCAAATATATTTCAACACAATTCTGTTTAAATCTTCAAAAAAACTCTTTCCCTAATCGGATTGGAATTGTCTGGAATAGATATAAAATTCTAGGCAATACATTCATCTTAATTGTAGATATTCTCCCAATCAATGATATTTGTAAATTTTCCCATTTTATCAAGTCTGTCGCAATCTGCTGTTTGAGTTTAAGATAATTGTCCTCTTTCAGTGTGCTACATCTTGGTGTAACATATATCCCTCAATACTTAACCTTATTTGTGACCTGTATTTCTAAAACTTCTTCCAACTCTTTCTTTCATCTTGCTAACATGCTCTTTGTTAATATCTTTATCTTTATTTATTTTCAAACCTGCTACTTTTCCATATTCTTCTATCTTTTCTATTAATTTAGGTGCTGTTTCCACTGGATCCTCTAATATAAATATCAGGTCATCTGCAAAAGCTTGCATTTATACTCTTCCTTTTTAATTTTCATTCATTTTATTTCGTTTTCTTCTCTAATATTCCTATTCAACACTTCCAATGTTAACACAAACAGCAGAGGCAACAGTGGGCAACCTTGTCTTGTCCCTTTTCTTATATCTATAGGTTCTGTTAATTCTCCATTTACCATAACCTTTGCAGTTTGTTCATAGTATATTGTTTCAATGGCTTGAATAAATTTTTTACCAAAGCCCATTTGTATCAATTGCAATAAGATGAATTGCCAACTCACGTTGTCAAAGGCTTTTTGTGCATCTAAAAACATCAAGACCATTTGCTTTTCCAGATGTGCCTCATAGTATTCCAAAGTGTCCAGAATTATTCTCACATTGTCTTTAATTTGTCTCTTTGGCAGGAATCCATTTTGATCAACATGGATAAAGTTATTTAAGTATCTTTTCAGTCTTTCTGCCAAAATTGAAGCAAAGATTTTTTAATCTGAATTTAATAGGGATATAGGTCTATAATTTTTAACTTGCTGCAGGTCTCTTTCCTCCTTCGGTATAAGTGTAATATATGCTTCTGACCATGTTTTGGGTATTCTTTTCTTTAACATAACTTCATTCATAACTTCTAATAGGTGAAGATTCAATATTTCCTGAAAAGTCTTATAAAATTCCGCTGGCAATCCATCTGGACCTGGTGCTTTTCCAACATTCTGTTTTTTAAAGCTTCTCTTAGTTCCATCATCATTATGTTCCCTTCTAGGACATGCCATGGAATTTTCAAAAAGGCTCTTCTGGTGGCTTCAATTTTCTCACCCAAGTGGAAGGTCTTCTCTGTTTCAGTTTTGTCCTTTTTCTATTGCCATAAAGAATGAATGCTTCAGCTGAACAGCTTGATGTGGGTGTGCTTCCCTAAAGCTGAGGGAGTGAGCAGGTGGCCATTACTATGCTATGCAGGTGGCTACATAAAGCTGTGAGAGATAACATTTGGAGATGCTTCATAGTAACTCTCCTGGGGAACCCTGTCTGCAGAATGCTGGGGAAACAAGTGGGGTTCTGGTGGGAAGCTGATATTTCCCTGCACATTGTTAAGGATTGCAATATTGTAGCAGTCTGCTGTTTGCTTTGGTGGAGATGCCAGTAAGAGCAGCATAAAATATCAAAGAGGATGCAGAGAAGCAACCTTGAAATCAAAGAGAAATCACGTATAGCTATTTGTAGCTTTCACCTGCCTACCTGCAGTCACTCCTCAGTGGGGTCTGACTGCTTTGCTGGGCATAATTTATAGCATACCATTAATGCTTGTTCCAGTTTCAAATGAGCATGCTTCTGACTTCTGTGTGTGTGTGGAGGGAGGGAGGGAGAGAGAGAGAGAGAGAGAGAGGGAGGGAGACAGAGAGAGTCAGAGAGAGACAGACACACAGAGAGACAGACAGACAGACAGACAGATACACAGAGAGGGGGGAGGGAAAGAGAGAAGGAGGAGAGACAGAGGGAGATAGAGAGACAGAGACAGACAGAAACAGACAGAGGGAGAGTCAGAGAGAAAGTCAGAGAGAGACAGACACAGAGAGAGAGAGACAGACAGACAGACAGACAGACAGACAGACAGAGACAGAGACAGAGGCAGATACACAGAGAGAGGGGGGAGGGAGGGGGGAGGGAGAGACAGAGAGAGAAGGAGACAGAGGGAGACAGAGAGACAGAGAGAGGCAGATACAGGCAGAGAGAGTCGGAGCCCAAGAGAGAGAGAGAGACACAAGAACAGAGACAGATACACAGAGGGGGGGAGAGAGAGAGAGAGAAGGAGAGAGAGGAGAGACAGAGGAAGACAGAGAGACAGAGACAGACAGAGACAGAGAGAGTCAGAGAGAAAGTCAGAGAGAGAGACACACAGAGAGAGAGACAGAGACAGAGACAGATACACAGAGAGAGGGGGGAGGGAGGGGAGAGAGAGAAGGAGAGAGAGACAGAGAAGCAGAGAGAGAGAGAGAGACACACAGACAGAGAGAGAGAGGAGAGACAGAGGAAGACAGAGAGACAGAGACAGACAGAGACAGACAGAGAGAGAGTCAGAGAGAGAGAGAGAGAGAGACACACACACAGAGACAGATACACAGAGAGAGGGAGGGAGGAGAGAGAGGAGCATGGTCTCTGTGGGACTGGGAAGGTGCGCACAATGGATAAAGAAACAGAATGGCAAACTCCCTACAGCAGCAGCAACCTAAAATGAGAGATGGGAGAAGAATAATCCAGGAGAGCAAGTGCTCTAGGGAACACAATGCAATTTTAAAAAGTTTCTTACTCTGAAATCTCATTGATCTCAGACAGAGAACAGCAGAGTATGCTTTAGGTGTTAAATTAATACCAAGGTTATACGACTGCCTAGATATGATTTGGGGAAACAAATGGGCCATCAGCTCATTTAATCCAAATTAAAGTTGCCTGATAGTTTGCAGACTAATTGTATTTGCCTATGCTAACTGCAGCTATTGAAACGTACCTAGAAAAGATGCAGGTAGTATTTGACTTACGACCTCAATTGAAACTGGAATTTTGTTTGTATCTCATGATGGATTGTAATTTGAGGCACCCAGGTGACTGCATACTTTTTTACAAGATGTCTTTATGGTGATCATTACCTGAATCACAAAGTCATAAGTCCATATCATGTGGTTGTTAAGTGAATCACACAGTCATCAGTCCGAAACCATTCCTCTGAATGGATTCAGACAAAAAATACACTACTAAACTGACAAAAACAGTGCAAACAACAGTTATGGACTGTGGGATGCTGCAACCAGTGGTAAATGTGAGCCATTTGCCAAAGACTGGAAATTGCAGTCATGTGATTGGAGGGGAGGCGTGACAATTTACAATGTCTGGAAGTGCTTTACAGCATAAATCCAAGTCATTACATGACCAGTCATAAGTTGAGGGTACCTGTAGCTTGCAGAATCTACTAGCAAAATTTGTGGTAGAATGTAGTCTGGATTCCCAGGAGGGCAGGGCTGCATTCCAGATGACCAAGGTGTCCTGATTGGCATACTAAAAGTATGGCTTGAAAAATCCCAGAAGCTTTAATAATCAGTCCTTGCAAGCTGGGCACAGCCCTTCAAGGCCATGTTTCCGTGGTTGCAGGAAAGACCTTCTTTCCACAAAGGCATCTGCATGTGTAATGCCTGATTGGTGCTTCTCAGATTGCTTGTCAGGTATTACACAAATCCTTAGTAAACATGAGTTTAGTATCCTTTGCAAAGAACCTCCGGGCTTTGTTTAAAATGTCTAGTGCTAGTCCTTGCTGCATAATTTTAGATAAATCAGGGAAAGAGAGCTGGTTCTGCCAGTTCTCTGTCACCAATTCTGTCACCCTTCGATGCATTGCTGATTTTCTGTTGCTCCTTCCAGCCAGGGGTTTCAAATGCATATAGATTTGACATGCTCTAGTAAGACGGACAGCTATATAATTTTGATACACACACACACACACACTACTTTTATTGTTTTTAATTACTTAGGTACTGGTGCCACTTGGCATACTCACTCTGAATTTTACAGCAGAAAGTACAGTGGTGATGATTATTTTTATTATATGCATAAGCAACCACAACTGGGTGCTCCCTGTGCCTTTCTACTATCTACTTCCAGATACTGTTGGCTGCAGGGTCAGAACTGGGTACTTTGGTCACTCCCTGCCAGCATTACCATTTCCATATAGATGTAGCTAAGATCAGTTTCATTATTTCCCACTTCAGCCCATCTTCTTCCTCTGTGCTTGTACTAGTCAATTAGGCTATATCTGGATCCAGATTTAACACTCTTTCAGGTGAAGATAGTCCTATGTTAAGAAATAGTCTGAAGGTCTCAGGTGTAGAGGAAGGATTGTGCCAAACAGGAGCATTGGGGGCATTTCTTCATCTCTGCCTGAGACCTATTAGTAGGACAACTTGACAAGTGGCTAAAACCACTATTCTAAGCATCGCCCCACATTTCCAACCTGTCACATTCAAGGGAAAATGAAACTAAAACAATCCATCCATTCCTTTATTTTCCTTTTCACACATTAGTAATGACAGCACCACTTCCAGCTTAGGTATTATTACAGAGAAGGGATAAGCAAAGAGAATGGGATAATATAGGCTAGCACAGGGGTGGGCAAACTTTTTGACTCGAGGGCCACAGTGGGTTCTTAAACTGGACTGGAGGGCCGGAACAAAAGCATGGATGGAGTGTTTGTGTGAACTAATATAAATTCAAAGTTAGATTACTTCACGTAGCCTTCTGGGAGAGCAAGAGAACCCTCCGCTCTTTCGGCTCCATGGGCCGGATAGAACAGCCGAACGGGCTGGATCCGGCCCCCGGGCCGAGTTTGCCCATGGCTGGGCTAGCATAATGTTATGCCAGATCAAAGATTAGTAAATATCTCTTTAATGTTACCATCTGAAAGTGATCCAAGTCTTCTGTTTTCAAGGTTAAGGAATCTTCCCAATTTCTTCCATATATTCTAGCAGAACCTAGTTTCTAGTCTAATCAAGGAAAGAATCAACCTAAAACCAAGGAGGAATTTCCTGACAGAACAATTAATCAGTGGAATGGCTGAAGTTGTGGATAGTCCAACACTGGAGATTTTCAAGGAGAGATTGGAAACCATTTGTCTGAAATGTTACAGGGTTTCCTGCTTGAGCAGTGGGTTAGACTAGAAGACCTCCAAGGTCCCTTCCAACTTTGTTATTCTGTTGGTGAGTGCCCTGATCATCCTCATTGCCCTTTTCTAAATTCATCTGAATGCCCCTCAAAATTTGAGGTAAGGTGTAACTAATGTTGAATAAAGTGGAGTTATTATCATCATGATTCAGGAACTACTTCTGCTGAGGCAGTATAAAATTGCATATCTTGTTTTTCAGCCACATGTTATCGCAGACTCAATTCAGTTTGTAACTAAGTTCCAAGATCTTCTATATAAGTATTATTGTCAACATATTCTTGATCTTATGGATATGGATTTGACTCCTAGTCCACAAGTGCATAATGATTTTTGTCTGTTACTTTACCCTAATTCTCTAATCTATTGACATGGTTTTGAAGCTATATTTCTGTCTTCTGGATATAAACCATGCCTCACTTCCTTTTATGAAAGTAGTAGTTACTACAGAGAAATAATGACTATTTAAGACCAGGCTTTTTAAGTGTGGGTATGGTAATAGTGAGAGTTGTAGTGAGAGCCAGTTTGGTGTAGTAGCTAAAGGCATCAAGCTAGAAACTAGGAGACCTTGATTTCTAGACCCTCCTTAGTACATAGCCAGCTGGGTGGCCTTGGGCCAGTCACTTCCTCTCATCCCTAGGAAGAAGGCAATGGTAAATTACTTCTTGCCAAGAAAATTCCAGGGACTTGTCCAGAACTGGAGGCAATTGAATGGATGAAAAAAATAGTTGTGGTAGGACAGAACAAGGCACAGGTGTTATGATTAGTAATCTAGCAAAAGCACCAGTAGAGAAACAAGATGAAAAACAATTTTGTTGGCTGGCGGTCCCCAGGGCTAGGGCCTTTTCTGTGGGAGTGCCCGCCCTATGGAATCAGCTCCCCGCGGATCTTCGTTTGGCCCCTGATCTCCGCTCCTTTCTTTGAGACCTGAAGACTTGGCTGTTTCAGCAGGCCAGCCTGGATTGACCCGGGGGTGGGTTGTTTTAATTGCATTGTTCTAATCACTGTAATTTTAAATTGTTTTAATTTAACTTTTAGTTATTTATAGACTTGTAGCTGTTTAATATTTTTTATTGTAATTGTATTCTCCTTTTATATGTTTGCCCTGAGTCCTTAGGGAGAAGGGAGGCATACAAGTCTAATAATAATAATAATAATAATAATAATAATAATAATAATAATAATAATAATGAAAAACCTTTGATTTTAGACATGCAACCTTAATTATAAGGAGTAGCAATTTAATATAGGTTATCATGGTGCATGAAAATAAACAAAAGCTGATTTCATCATTAATTTTCCTAGGAAGATATTTTTCCTGAAAAATAATGGACTTACAACCCATTTCTGTACATTAACCCTAAACTGATGTTTTAACATATCACTTGAAAATACAGCTTTTGTAACAGATGTCTTACCACCAACACACACGGTTTTATTTTTCAGAAAAAGGTAAATGATTTAGAAGCCATAGATTTCATCTCTCTATTAGGAAAGAGTTGCCACATTTCCTGTAGTACAAACAGGACCTTGCAATATATTGTGTTACAAAAATTGCCTCCATTCCTCTTTTGAATACACACCTGCCAAGGGAGGCTCTGGCTCAAAATTCTGAAACAGATGTAGGCTGTCTGGGAGAGAAAACCCTCTTATTTTTCCCCAGGGAAAGTACTCTGTCAGTCATAAACTTCTAATCTTTCTCTTGTACCACAGTGCACTCAGAACAACTATATAAGTAAAGTGAGTTGAAGGTAGGAATGGAGTTTATTCAGCAGCAGTCCACTTCTCTGGGCCAGATAGCCCCTTCTCAAGTGCATCAGTGTAACTGAATCCTATTTCTAAAGGAATCTGCCCTTGTAATATCAAGGCTAGCAGCTTGATGTGATGGACTTCTCCATTCAAGGCAGAAGGTGACCCTAAGATACTGAACAATGGCTCAAAAGTGACAGAAAAGTGCTCCTAATTGTCAGCCACCCAAAGGGCTGTCAGGGCTGCTGAGGCTTCCCGCAAAAGGGGCTGCAGGGTCTTCTTTGGCACCTTCAGGGTCACTCCATTAACCACAGTTAGAAATGTCACCCTTGTGTTGGGAGCACATTTCCGGCTCCTTGTCCAGTGTGGCTCTCCGGGTTTCCACTGGTAAATCGTATTGCCCACCAAGACATGGATTCTTCTCCGCCACTGCACAGCACAAGGTGGCAAGACCAATATGGGAAGGTCTGGGATGGCCACATCTTGGCTCACTGTGCCATCCTTGCTCAGGAAAAAACATTTATGGGTGCCAGAAATCAGAGCTCTGATTACAGTGCCAGGGGTTTCACGCCGGCTGCTCTCTTCAACAAGTCCGCCAATGACAAAGATGCCATTGTCCATTGCCACTGCGGTTGATTTGTAACACTGAAAAGCTAATGGCATCTGATTCCACACATTTAAGCTTGTATTGTAAATCAGGATGCCCCGGTGGGCAAGACCATTTGCTCTTGTATGAGAGAACCCTCCAATTAAGTAGAGCTTTTTGTTTAGTGAAGCAGAGGCAAAATGACTCACTGCAAAGGGTAGATTGGCAATGGGAGACCAGGTCTTCTTTTCTAAGTCAAAGCTTTCTGCAGAATCAAGCACACTTCGGCCACTCCTGCCTCCCAAAGCATATAGTTTATGTTGGCATGCTAGAAAACCATGTTCTCGTCGAGGTACAGACATGGAAGATAGCTGCATCCATCTCCCAGTAAGAGCATCAAACTCATGCAGGTTGCATAAAACAGAACCATTAAGCCTTTGTCCTCCAGATACATAAAGCTTATGCCCTACAGACAAAAAGCCAGAGGAATCCAGATACATCAAGGGTGGTATCTCCTCCCAACTTTCTGTCTGTAGATTGAACCCCAGGAAATGAGTTTTCAAACGCTCCACTACTCCTCCTTGCATGTTGCTTACAAAGAGTCCCAGACTCACAATCCAGTCATCATACATGCCATGCCTGAGACCTCCACTCTTCAGCAATCTTCCTACTCCATCCAGTTGCTCCCATTGTAAATGGGCATGCCCATATTCTGTAATAATGTCTTTCTGGACTCTTGTGATTTCCTCAGAAGTTAAAAGTGGAAGTCGGACTTGTTGCATCAGCTTCTTGATGAGTGAGAAATGCTCAGCAGGTTGAGATCTGACCCAGTTCTGCACAGCCTGGTAGACTGTTAGCTCAGAAGACACAAGAAGTTTGTCAGATGAGACAATGCTGGTCACTGTACTGAGATCTAAGCCTGGAAAGGACTCGTGTTCAGAAAGAGGTTCAAAATTCAAGGTGATGTGGCGTGAGGCTACACGAAGCAAAGTATGGTGATTATGCGCATAGGCCAGAGCATAAATCTCTAGGCAACTGTCCATAGAAATACTGTCAGCTAGGAACCTAGTAAGTGCAAAAAGTGAAGGAGAGGGGAAGAAAAGAAAAAAAGGAGGGAGGGAGGAGGGAGGGAGGGAAGGAAGGAAGGAAGGAAGGAAGGAAGGAAGGAAGGAAGGAAGGAAGGAAGGAAGGAAGGAAGGAGCATAATTCATTAGTGGAATGGCTTATCCACCATGCCCACAGACATTGGCCAATTTTCCCCTTCACTAAAGATCAAATATAACTACTGAGACAAGTTTGACAAAGGCACAATGTTATCTTTTCTGTAGCCATTATAAAAAGACAAAATGTTCACAAAGGAGTGGTCAGCAAAATAATTTATGGCTTCCACCAGGCTCTCTTAAATATAAAGTTAAGTATGAGCCCCTCATGACTCTGCTTGTGTTTATTGACACATTCTTACATTGCTGAGTACCCTAATCTCAGAGTGATCTACAACATAAATCTAAATCAGAGTCAATAAAAGATTAAAATATTTAACATCAAGCATGAATGATTACTCACTGGAGAGAGAATCCATTAATTGAGAGCACACAGAAGGCTCAACGAACATGTGAGGGTTAGGAATTGGATTTCCTTGGAGATGGAGCAAAATGAAGCAATGCTTGGGGAGAATAGGAGAAAGAGGGCTGCTCTGTAGATCAGCACTTGGTAAGGCAAAATGCAGGACCTGAGCCAAAATAAGCCTTAGCAAAGGCAAGGCAGGAGACTGGGATTAGTGGAATAAAATGGAGGTCTTTAACCATGTATATCAAGGATGTCTGCAAGGTATGGTCAAAAAAAGCAAGATGGCGGCCAGAGCGTCGCTCCTCCATCATGGTGATCATCTTGATTTTTTGTTTTTACCATATAGCACAGACACTCTTGATGTATGTGGATAAAAAACAAATTCCAAAGTAATGGGGAAATGAAATATACAATAGCAATTCCAAGATGAGGACCAGAGAATGAATACTGCTCATTTTTAGGCAGCATATTTTTGTGGCAGAAATAGAGATTGCAGCAAGACTAGCTATGCATCCATCTTCTATTTTTCCTGATTTCAATTATAGAAACATTCTATTTCTATTAGACAATCAGCTGTAATAACTTGCTATGAGATTGCTGGAATTTTCAATGACTGTATTTACATGAATATCACTTTAATTGATAATGTAGTAGCACTTGTGATATTTTCTACAAAGCCCATTAGCAATAAATTATGTCTATGTAGATTAGGATATTTTTCATTCATTTTGCTAATATATCTCAAACATGTATTGTCTCAACTGTAAATGGAAAGATCTTAAACTCTTTGGGCCTATAGGAAGGACTAAGATGCAGTACTAAAGATAGGAATGAAATTACAAATTCTCCCTTTATATATGCGAGCAAAATAAATATAGTTACTTTGTCTGACATTGTTACCCATTCAGATAGTCATGTTGAATATTCCATCACAAAAATAATTTGCTCAAAGGTCTCAAATAAATATGAAATAAATTGTGTTCTATAAATATTTATCTTATTCTTAGAGAAGAATGTTTCGCTTTTAGGTTTTTAAGGATGCATTCACCTTCTCAGATAACCCCAATTTCAGCTCCAAAACATTTTTCTGTTTAGACTAAATTACCTGCCAATAATGTCCTGCAGAGGGAGGATGACAAGCCTGTTGGCTGCTGTGAAAAGATCTTGTGCTATCTCTGGTGTAAGTAGTAACCGTCCTGTGTAGAGATAATCTAAGATTATCTGCAGGATGGATGAGGCCATGTCTTCAAATACAACCTGCCTTTCCCAGCATTCTCTAAAGGGCCTGGTGAACATGGCACGGAAGTATGGACTGAATGAAGCCAACAGTGCCCTACAAAGAGAGGTAGCAAAATACTAAGAATGTGAGCTTGCATTAAACATTAAGTGCACATTTTTGAGAGTATGTGGTTCTTTTAAACAGAGATAGGGAAAATGTTACTGAGTTTGCATATCCATGCAAATCTAATTCACGCTTTCCAAAAATGTCCAAATCACAACATTTTTATCAGTTGGCATTTCTACTGACTTGAATATTGTGACGCAACTCTTCAGAAAAGAACTGCAATAAAACACATAAATAGACAATGCAAACAGAGAAGCTTTATATTAGGGAAATCAGTGTTCAAAACATGCACTGAACCTAAAAGCAATCCCTTAACAAAAACTGTCCATCAGACAGAAATACTCTGAAGACTATATAATTAGAAAAAATAATCACTGAATAAGCTTCCATGAGGATTTCTTTTTTAAAAAAAATATCACAAAGGATTGTGAAACAAAAATAGGACAAACATAAAATTGGAAGGTAAAAATTGCCTGAGTTCAGAATCTGAAGCTCTGACCTGTCCTATATCATGAGACCAGCAACGCTCAGAAGCCAAGTGTGCTCAGATAGCAACTAATCTGGTTCTGTAGAACTGCGGGATTTGCTTCAGTCTATCTCCCAGCTTCTTTTTCCCCTCCTCTATTCCTGCATAGATATAGTCCTTTTCTTATCATTTCATGACTGGCAGAAGTGCAGCTGATAATGGGTTGGTCTCAAACTTCTTTCGAATAATTGAGAAGCGGAAAAGTTGACTGTTTAATATGCTTGAATTGATAACTTATCACTGATGGCTTCCACCCATTCCTCTCCTCCACCTGCCCATCAAGACTTAGAGTTTTGCTGCAGACTTCATTAGTTCCTGGGTTCTTAAATCCATACTAAAAGCAGCCTTAGATGATTCTTTGTTTTCAATAATGGTACCTAGTATTAGCATAGGTACATTTTTTAATCTTTCCAAATCTGAGAATATGGAATGAAGGAATATATCAAGTTTGCCAGATTGAGAACTTTCATAATGTGTTATAACTTTTATTATCCTGCATCATTAGACATATTGGCCCTGCAGGTTTGGGATAAAGGAAAGTATAGTGTTGCTGATCTGGAAACTGGGCAATTCAGGGAGGCTGATTATATGTTCCATGACCGTTAAAGTGCTTCATATTTTACAAGCTTATAAGAATGATAAATACAAACAAGTTAACATCAGTATTAATATCAATATTTCAAAATATTGAAATAGTCCATTGGGGTTGGGTGGCTGATAAATTCAAATATAAACATACATGCATACAAACAACTAGAAAGATAATGTTCCAAACTAATCAAGCCATCTTGTTCAACACACTCTTCTCCATAATGACCATAATGGTCACTCAAAGTCCACCATGAGGGAATAAAAATGAGATATTTTTCTCTAGAAACTGATATCTAGTACCCCCAAATACAGAGATTCTATTTTTCTATTGCAAGCCATTAACTGTTTATATATTGATTGGGTGATCTTCCCTGAAAATATTTAATCCTCCTTTAAAGCTGTCTAACATAATGAGTGGTGATGAAATTTGTGCATTAATTATGTGATATATGAAGGAGGACTTGTTTTCCTTGAATCTTCTGCCAATCACTTTTATTGGATGACCCTGAACCCTCATGTTAGGAAGCGGGGGTGCATATCTCTATCCAGTTTCTTCACACCGGGCATAATTTTATTAACTTTAATTATATTTCATTTACATAAATCTCAACTATTAGGAGCATGAATGGGATTTATGCTATGCTAATTTTATTTTTAAAAGTTTGTTAGGCAAAAATGAATAACTCAAGCTTTGGCAGGAGCATGAGCTGCATAACAGTACAAGAGATTTGAGTGGCTGATAAGGGAGATGATATGGGGAGATCCATTGTGACAAAGAGTATCATAGATTCTGCAGTTGCTCCCCAGGACTGCAACATCTTGCTGTTAATATATTATCTGCCCTAGTTTATTTATCTATCTCACAACCCTGACCAAAACCTGACCTGGCTGCAGATTACATACCAGTATAACATGACTTGGCTTTTCAGGACAATATTTTAAAAATATGAGACTTCTAAATCCAGAAAAAAACACACCTATGACATGGGAAATGCTTGCCTTCAGCTACAAGGATGGCATCACAAAGCTGTTGGGTCTTGTAGAGGTGCATCAAACCTGTCAGGATGGGGAAACAAAACCAAGTTGGAATGTTAGGTCCTGTCTAGAAACAAAAAAGAAGATGGACATGCCCACTGGTCAAGTAAGAAAAACACCAAGTTTTTAGAAATGTCCTGGATCTCTCGTTTCTAGTACTGTTTGTATCTGAGTAATATATCAGAACTAGTTTGTGGTATAGGGCGTCTTCTGCTTTAATTTCTTGGATTCTGCTTATTGTACCAGCTTTCATTTTGCTAGAATAAAAGCCATAAAAATAAAATCAACATAAAAATGTCAAACTGAGGTGATCTATCAAAGAAAGAAAAGAAATCCAGAAACCATACCTGAATACAGAGTACTACACTTAAGCCGCTTCAAATTGCCTTAGTGTAAATCACAAAATATTTCACATCAATATGAGACAACATTTCCCAACTTGGTTCCCCACATTAATCGGATTACAAATCCCAAAAGTCCCAGATAGGGCAAAAAAGTGAGACTGAGGCAAAAATGTAGCTTCTAAGTGAAAGTAGAAATTATTTCCAGGGAAGAAAAAGGTTTTGGTTTCCTGGTGGAGGAAATAGAGCAGTTAATACAGACGACTCATTTCTGTGATAAACTTACCCTGAGTTACATAATATCCCAAAGTAGTAGGCTTCACCCTTATATCAATCTCTTGACTATTGTTGAAGTCTTTTTTGGCATCCATAATCCACCTACAGGTACAAGAATCTCTTTAAAAAGGATTCTTCTCTAAGACTCATCAACCAATCATGTCTAGGGAAGAAGACACCATCCTATAATTGGCAGTAAGATGTTAATAGCAGCCTCATGTGAGTTAGAATACAGAGCGCCAGGACCCAGCAGCATCAAGCCAAATATATCACAGATACTCTGCTGTCCTCCTGAGACCCATTGTTATATAATACATTGGAAACCTAGTGGTTTTTTTAGTCCAGGTCTCATCTTGAAATTCTGAAACACATGACAAATTGAAATCCATATTGAGATGTATAACCTAATTTTTCTGTCTTCTTCAAAGCATCATTGATCATCTTATTGTTTCATCTTCTCTTCCCAGGCACCTTGGAATAATATCCCTTGCACTTACTGATGGCTCCCCTTTTTTTCTGGTTAATTCTTGAACAGTCAATATATTTGGCTTTTTAGGTTAAAGTTGTAGAGAAAGCATGGCTCACAGAACTCAGACTTCACATGCAAAAAGTCCTGGATTTGGTCTCTGATCTCTCCATTTTTAAAAAACGAGGCAGCAGCAGATCATTTTGCTCTGATTGCAGTGAGTAGGTACATAGGGAGCAGTCACTGTACTGAATAGATAGATGAACAACTAGCTAAACATTCAGGTTTTTATGTGCTATGAATGATTGACCTGGAACAAACAATCATGAACCCATTCTCTGCCCATGACTTTTATTTCCATCTGATGTTCCCAGGTATCTACCAAAAACAGATATCTAAATAGTGTCCAAATCTGATTTTGGGCATGATGTTTGTATTATTTGATAATTATATCAGTTATTTTTACAGGGCCTGGAACAAATCTTAGGCAAAAACAGTCCCTAAAAGCACTGGGGAAAAAAGAGAACAATAGGCCTAGTGGTATATAACTTATCATCCATGCTGATTTTCCATAACAAACTGGTTGTGTTGATTTGCTGTTCCTGCTTATTGATGAAGTCAAAATACATGGGCATTATTGCAGAAGTCAGAAATGCAGAGTACAAGTGTTGTTCCCAAAGACTCTAGTCCCCCATTATGATAGTATATCTTGGAAATAACAGGCAGCAGCCAATGAGCTGTTAATGCCATTTCTAATTTGCATACTGAAGGTGGGACTAATAAAGCATATTTTAGGCACTATTAATTCAGACTTCAGCATCAAGGAGAGGTCCAAAATATCTCTTCTTTTAACACAAACATTTGGGAAGGTTACATTTATAAATGAAGATCTCATTTTGAAAGCTCAGTTATACCATGTGGATGCTTATTCTAGGAAAAGAGATGTCCTATATTTTACACCACATAAGGGTTGAAGAATAAGATAGTATTCCTCCACGATCAACTTATCTGCTTCCATATGATTATGGGAATCTTCTGGATAAATTACCAAGCATCAACAAAGAGATGTTATAGACAGAAGAATGGACAATTTTTATAAGGAAGGTGGGCTAAACTATGTTTCTAAATTGAGATAAAATGTTTATGGTCTCTTATGAAAGTCAAAAGCCAGTGCAGATTAATCACCAACCCTAATAGCAGTATTAGAATCTAGTGTTTCTTAGCATACAGCTGCAATGTATAAAGAGGACCATTCTGTGATGCTGGAAATAAGTCTATATTCTTACTATAGACAGCATGAGATACTTTATTGCTTGTCATCTTTGGACTACCAATACTCACACAGGCATTTTTCTTTATTCTTTATTCCTAAATAATATATCTTCCTGAATCAAATCTTCCATTATATTAGCCCAAGATAATTTACTGCTTGAAGTACAGTCCAGATGGGGACCTTCCCCCATATATATCGTATATACTAGGACCAACATCTTTCTTGGTGTCTCTTTCAGATCTCACTGCTTGCAGTCCTAAAGTTATCTCTTCCACATTAATTTTTCAAATATTTATAACTGTCTTCCAGGTCCCTGTTTAACAGGTAAGTGAGACTATTCTTTGTTCAGATTTCCCCTTTCATACTGGATAAAATAGTTCTTATGACATATTATAAGGGCTGTGGTACTCCCTAAGTTTCCTTCTAAATTTCTAAATTTCTTTGAGGGATATATTTATTTATTTTTATATTATTTGCCATCCAGAACCTGCTGAATGGCTTTATAAATTGATTAAACAAATCAATATTCAGGTGACAAATATATGTAATCATGCATCAATGAATTCAATATGTTAAGTTAATGGGCAACTGTGCCTTTATGATTGTGACTATTTCTTCTTCTTTAACTGCAAATATTTAGCTCAAAATTGTCCATATTTGATGCTCTCCAGAGTGGGTTTTCCAGCAACAGAATTTATGAACTAAGGCAATTCTGCCTGTGCCATAGTATGTCCAGCTGGACGAGGTCTGCCAGTAAAATGCAAATTAATAAAAGGTGCAACCTTCTGACCTTGCATTAAAATGTGAATTGTCTCAGGGTGATCTTCTCAGTGAGAAAAAAATGTTTTAATTACTCAAAATGCTTTAGGTAATACTTTTAATGAGGCTTATACAGTATTGTTTGCTGAGACTTATTTTGCTCTGATTTTAATCTATACCTACTTTCATACAATTATCTCCTTGTATAAGGAACAAACCCGATCATTTCTAAATAAAGCCTGTAAGTGATTTGTAACATCACAACAGTGTGTTCTCAGTGTTCAATGCCAGACCAGATAAGCTGCATTCCAATGTAACATATTATCAGAAACAAAGACAGACTGTATAGTGAGGGGAAAAAACACATTCTCTGTCTCAGATTCTTATAGCACGAATTTGTCTTCCTTTCCTTTATCAAATCATTTAGGGGCCAAGAGCTTAATCAGAACTAGAGAAAGGTGAAGAAATTCAATCTCTCTAGCCGTCCATCCACCAATCTATCTTTGTTGTTGTTCAGCATGCACCAACACACATACACACTTATCCATGAACTAGTTAACCTTTTCTGAGCTTGGAAACTAAAACAAGGTGGGTCCTCCTAAGGGAAGCCACAAACTAAGCTCTGTCAAGGACCTTGGAGTAGTCATCTCTAATGATCTAAGTGCTAGAGCCCACTGTAACTACATAGCCAAAAAGGCATTAAGAGTTGTTAACCTAATCCTACGTAGCTTTTTCTCTGGTAATATCATACTACTAACTAGAGCATACAAAATGTTTGCTAGACCAATACTTGAATACAGCTCATCAGTCTGGAACTCGCATTACGTATCGGATATTAATACAGTTGAGAAAGTCCAGAAATATTTCACAAGAAGAGTTCTCCACTCCTCTACTCGTTGCAGAATACCTTATGCCACCAGACTCGAAATTCTAGACCTAGAAAACCTAGAACTACGCCACCTTCAGTCCGATCTAAGTATAGTACATAAAATCATACATTGCAATGTCCTACCTGTCAATGAATACTTCAGCTTCAACCATAACAATACAAGAGCACACAATAGATACAAACTCGAGGTAAACTGCACCAGACTTGATTGCAGGAAATATGACTGCAGCAACAGAGTGGTCAATGTCTGGAATACTCTACCTGACTCTGGTTTCTTCCCCAAACCCCAAAAACTTTAACCTTAGACTGTCTACTATTGACCTCACCCCTTTCCTAAGAGGTCTGTAGGGGGCGTGCATAAGCGCACCAACATGCCTACCGTCCCTGTCCTATTGTTTCTTTTATTTCTCTTATATGTATCCATTTCATGTATTCATAACTATGTTTATACTTATACCTGTTATCTTATAATCGCTTGACAAAATAAATAAATAAAATTAAAAATCATCCTAGAAAGACAGTGGCAGACCAGTTACATAATGCTGTCAGAAAACTTTATAGATATGTCTATAAAGTTAAGTTTGGCTAGAAGAGACATTACCTTTATTTATTTATTTTTACCTTCTACCACGGTTTCTTTCCTAACATATATTGCAAACAGGGATGTGGCATAGCACACCATCTGTTGATGCCAAAATGCAGAGAAACAGTATATTTTGCAGCTTGGGAATTCCTGGGTAAGAATATACATTTCATAATAATAATAAAAAATAAAAGTAATAAAAAAGAACAACCTTGGCTTCCAGCTTTTGTAGTTAAGAGACATAAACCACAGAAGAAGCAGTGAAATGTGGGTATGAAACAAAGGTGGTATTCAGCAGGTTCTCACCAGTTCTGGAGAACCAGTAGCAGAAATTTTGAGTAGTTAGGAAAACCGGCAAATACCACCTCTGACTGGAGATTTTACAGTATCTTTCCCCTGCCACACCCACCAAGCCACGCCCACAGGACCGATAGTAAAAAAAAATTGAATCCCACCACTGGTATGAAACATTCTCTTGTAAATAAGAAAAACTTTCTGATTTGGCAGCCTTCATATAGATCTAAGAATCTGCCTTCCCAAACACAGAGAACAATTATTTCTATTTACTGAGACCAAGAAACTCTATTCTAAACTTTCAGCTGAGTATTTATTTATTTATTTGTTTGTTTGTTTGTTTGTTTTGTCCATCGCTTACAAGGATAAACATAGTTGTGAATACATGAAATGAATACATATAAGAAAAATAAAAGAAACAATAGGACAGGGACCATAGGCACATTGGTGCACTTATGCACGCCCCCTACAGACCTCTTAGGAAAGGGGTGAGGTCAATAGTAGACACTCTAAGGTTAAAGTTTTTGGGGTTTGGGGAAGAAACCACAGAGTCAGGTAGAGTATTCCAGACGTTGACCACTCTGTTGCTGAAGTCGTATTTCCTGCAATCAAGTTTGGTGCAGTTTACCTCGAGTTTGTATCTATTGTGTGCTCTTGTATTGTTATGGTTGAAGCTGAAGTATTCATTGACAGGTAGGACATTGCAATGTATGATTTTATGTACTATACTTAGATCGGACTGAAGGTGGCGTAGTTCTAGGTTTTCTAGGTCTAGAATTTCGAGTCTGGTGGCATAAGGTATTCTGCAACGAGTAGAGGAGTGGAGAACTCTTCTTGTGAAATATTTCTGGACTTTCTCAACTGTATTAATATCCGATACGTAATGCGAGTTCCAGACTGATGAGCTGTATTCAAGTATTGGTCTAGCAAACATTTTGTATGCTCTAGTTAGTAGTATGATATTACCAGAGAAAAAGCTACGTAGGATTAGGTTAACAACTCTTAATGCCTTTTTGGCTATGTAGTTACAGTGGGCTCTAGCAGTTAGATCATTAGAGATGAGTATTCCAAGGTCCTTGACAGAGTTTGGATCATCAACAAGGTCTTGACTATTCAGCTTGTATTTTGTAAGGCCAATCAAAGTTGAGCTTGGCTCTTATACTATGCTTCTAGCAGTATCATAAGAGCTTTGCTGACTTAGCATCTAGTCTGTCTAGGAGAGAGATTTATCTTTGTGTAAATAATCCATGACACTTCAACTTTAATTCGCTTGCCAGAGCAAAATGTGAACTTCCCAATCATATCCCCTCTAAGTTATGAACTATTAAGCATTTAAAATGATTATAGAAAAATTAATGCATCTCTTTGGCATTTGGAGTGGAACTCACTATAAACATATGTAGATCTTGTATTTTGTTCAGTTAACCCTGGTTCATCTCCATTTCACTTTTCACACCTCATGTCTTGCTCCCCATTTGCATGTATCTCTAAATACCAAGTTCGCTTATGCTTTTTCCCAAGTTAAGTATCCTACTCAACTGTTGGAGTGTCAGACCAAGTCTGACACATTGATAACCTATTCAAGAGAAAAAATAGTCCCAAGGAGTCTTGAGAATACTAGAATTAACATCTGGGCTAAACTCCTCCCCCAATTTCTAACTTTACAAATAGCAGTACAGCCAGGAATTTTCATTAGTGAAAAACTGGAATTATTCCAAGTTATTCTAATAGTAATATTCAGTATTCTTTCTGTATAATACTGAAATTTGTGGAAGAGCATACAGGGCCTATATTGTTATCACCTGTGGAAGCCTATGTCTATTCATTATCAATTGGATTTCCATTTTTATTTATGAATATCATAACTGTTTATCCAGTTTATGAAGTCTTTAGCAATGTCAATAGTTACCTTGCAAGGAAACTCAATGGCTGAGATATACTGAATGGCCTCATTGGTTCATATATCACTGTCAGTTAGGGATTTCAAAAACTGTAGTCCCAACAACCACTGAAGTCTAGAGTTTGGGAACAAAAACTGACCTTAGAACAATCATAAGTTATTCTTAGTTACAGGTAACTAAGATAGAACTGGATCTTATTTACACAATATATGTGAACTTCTGCTGACTAGCATTCCCATTGGCATTCAGGGACTAAAACTGAATACAATTGTCATAAATCTTCATATTAAAACTGTTGACAATGCTTCCGAATTGCTAAATTGTATACAAATTAATTAATGTATTATATGATATTTTAAATGCATATCTGTAAGTCACCTAGAGCCTCCTTGCTGAGATGGGCAGCATAGAAGTCTAATAATAAATAAATAATATCCACAGAGATTCCATACCAGCATCTAATAGCCTTCGGCATCATGTAATAGTAAATATAGAGTCTACACAGAAAAAAATCCATGTGCTACATTAATTTCAAACATAGCATCCACTGCATAGAGAATCCTTTCATATACAAGGATTTCAGCAATGAACATAAAGGTGATGGCATCTAATTATTATATTATTGCTGTCATATTGTAACAAGGGGTATCTCAGTTTTAAGCATATTAGCTTGGAATGGCTCCCATATACACTTATTTTGCCAATTGCTTCAGCCAAAAGCATTTAGTTTTCACCTGCAATAAGCCGAGTAGTAGATTTAGAGATTCAGTTTTTAATTGTTTTGTTGATCTTCCTGCTGGTTGTTGGCCTCTCATTAAAAAAAAATGCCACCCAGCCGTGTGTGGGCTTGATGTCAAGGATGGTATGTACATCCCCCATCTGGTTCTATAATTACTGCCTTCAATCAACATCACCAGAAGAATGTTAATGGATAATATGTAAACACAAAATCTTTTATGTTTACCTAGCAAACATCTGGAGAGGAAGCTTTGGATAATCTCTTTTTGCTGGAAACTCATTGGTGGAATTATTGGGAGTTACACCAGGAAGACACTGGGAGAGGCTACTTGGGGCAGCACCAGAATGCATAAGGAAAGTAGACATTTGGAATAACTGTGTACAAATGGGATCGAGAGGAATAAAATACATACATATATACCAAAAAATTCCTGATGGAATTTCAAGGTAATATCAGAACAAGTTATTACTATTCCTCATTTGTTTGCTTGTTTTTGTTTGCAAATCTTACAGTGAGCTAAGCAATGTTGATACATTATAAGATATGCCAGATTTCTTTTTCTATTTATCCATTTTATAAGTTTTGATCCTCTAGTTTCATTCATTTTATTATTCATTCTTTTGCTTTCATTGATATTCATCAATAATTAAAAACCTGTCATTTATTTGGATATTTGTTGTTTGTTTTCATTTGGCATTGTTTTCAACAGCAAGATTTAAACACTTTATCATAGTGTGCAATTTTGGAATTTTTGTTTTGTACAGAAATAGTGTACATAGACATGGCTTTCCCTTGTTTGTCATTATATGTGAGATGTAATATATACTATGTTCCATATAGAATATCATACCTGCCATACTATAGTGCAGTGGTGTAATATAATAGCTCCATAGATAAGCATCCCTTTAAAAGTCAATTTAGTAAATATTTAATAGAGAAAAAGAATCTTCATTGTTTAACTTTGTAGTTCTTCAGCATGTGTATAACTATTAAGAGCAAACACCAACAGTAAAGAAGCACTGAGCAGATTCAGATATTTCATAGTGGTGA
Source organism: Naja naja (assembly GCA_009733165.1). NCBI lineage: Eukaryota > Metazoa > Chordata > Lepidosauria > Squamata > Elapidae > Naja > Naja naja. The sequence goes on from CM019149.1 coordinate 79,748,937, forward strand.
TGTTTAAAATATTTTGCAGTGTGTTGGAATGTATGTCAGAAAAAATATCAGGACCTCTATATAGTTTCAATTGATGCAAAACGCATGAAACTGAACAGAAAACCAAAATGGCTAAGACCAGGATAACAATTCCAGTATCAAATTCACTAAATAAACCAAAACAAGCAAGCAAGCTTAGTGACCAAGACTTATGAGGAAACTGAACTTTTACTATTACAACTCATGGAAAAAAGCAGAAGTGGGGAGATTTCCTAGGACATTGTTGTCATAGATTGGTTAGTCATTTTCTCTGCACCATTCTCTTAAAAATAAGGATAGGTGTTATCAGAGATATTTTTAATGACTGGAAGTGAATGTACCTTCCAAGCAAGAAACATCAAACAAACTGACTTTAAAGAAAGAAATGGCAATCTAAAGACAGCACCGCAAAAAAAGAAGAGCTGAAGATTGCAGCGACCAAGAGCCAGCGGGTAAGACCAGCTCTTTGAAACCTTTCTGAACAAGGAGATGACTTGACAAGATCCACAAGTGCTCCAGAAAGCTGCTCTGGAGACCACAATACAGTTCATCAGTCTAGGACACAAGGGAATAGCCATCTTGCTCTAACCATGGTCAGCTCCTTTGAAAAGATACTAAGTTTGCATAATTATTTTCTAGTAACCTTCAGAAATTGCTTGTATACTGCTTCTCAGCTATTATTGTTCTGACCAAGGCTTCCAAACCGTAATTACGCACACATGTCTTTTAAAAATAAGACTTATTTTATTGCAACGCTGGGAATTGTTTTCATTCCCAGCTGGAATTAATCTCAAACAGTCCCCTGAGATAAGCACACACCTTTCAGTTCTGTAAAATGCTGCCAATAACAGAAGTATCAAATGAACTAGAAAAAAAAACCAACTGAAGCACAAAGAGCTTCAAGAATGAATCTGAACTGAACAAACTACTTCGCTTCCTGCAAAGGTTTCATCATCTTTGCTTGACCTTTTTACCTTGTGGGAGGGGCAATCACCTCTCAGTCTTACTCCCGAGTCACCCCTTTTGTTTCAGTTGCTCTCGCCTTCTAGCAGCTCTGCACACACACACACACACTGGGAACAGGCTCCCCTGGGTCCTCTGCCTTGCTGCTGCCAGACTCCGGAGGCTCTGGAGGCAGCACCCCATTCCCAGATGGTCCTGACCCCATCTCTGCATCGGATGCAGGACCTTTATCCAAGTTCTCTCCAGACTCCCTGACTGGTCCCCATTCTTCCTCACTGTCTGATTTCACTGCCGTCTGCAGCGGTTGCCAGTGAGCCCCAACAATTAGGAACCCTTAGATCAGCAGGTTTCACAGCAGCACATGGGATTCCCTCAATATTTAAAAAAAACCCTACAAGTTTATGAATTTAATGGGGGGAATAAAGAGCAAAAGAATAATTAAAACTTTGATTTTAGAAAGTTACCAATAGACTAAGGGTCCAGAGAAATTTGAAATAAAATCTTGGAATTAATTTTAAATTATCTTTTCTGTGGCAAAAAGATTTGTTTGAATTTTTTTAAAAAAGATAAGTTAAAATTTGAAAAATTGGGCAGTGGAGGGAACTCACATTACAACTAAAAGAGAAAAACATTAAACTTTATTTACAATTACAGAATGTAACAAAATATTCTAATATTGGAAATAGTGTTGGAAGGACACTTTTGAAAAGTGGAGTCAAAAGTTAACAATGTCACCAGCAATGTCTGCTCCTGTGAATAGACTGTGTCAAAGAAAAATGTAATGGAAGAGAAACAGGTTGTATCTGACAAGACAGAGATTGAGTTGAAAGTGTGTTTACAAATGACAGACTACAAAAATGACATCGAAAAAGATGTTACACTAGACACACAAAAATCTGGCTGTTTTAATAATTAAAAGGGAAATACAAACAATAAAGCAAGAGTGTGACCCAAATAATTGTGCTATATTAGCAATAGCACTTAGACTTATATACCACTTCACAGTGCTTTATAGCAGTGGTCGCCAACCAGTGGGCCGGGGACCACTGGTGGTCTGCGAGAAAATTTTGGTGGTCCGCAGAGAAATGTCACCCCCAAAGCAATTAATCCAGGTTGCATGGGAACATAAGGCTGCTCCACCCACACAGCCTGTGGGAACACAAGGCTTGTGTCGCTTGCATTGCGAACAACACAAGGAAGTGAGGGGAAGGGTGGGGGGGAACTTGCCCCACACACCCCACGTGCCTAGCCTGGCAACCAGGCTGCTTCTTTCTGCTTCTTTCTTCTTCTGCTTTTGGCTGCACGCAAGGAAAGCAGCAAAAGTCTTTCTTTCTCCTCCAAACTCCACCAGAAATTAGTCTTTGGGACCCTGCAAGGCATCCTGCTCCAAGAGGCTGTGCCAGCAAAGACTCATTTCTGGCAGAGTTTGGAGGGAGAGAAAGAAAGACTTCTGCTGCTTCTGCTGCTTTCCTTGCATGAAGCCAAAAGTCTCTCTTTCTATCTCTCTCCCCCTGAGAACAGAGCTGGAGACTGAAGAATGATCGATCAGTAGGAAAACGGGGTGGGGAATTTTCCTGCAGACTTTTTTGGGGATTTTCCCAGGGTCTCTGCTGCTTTCTGCAGAGACCCTGGAAAAACATCAGCAAGCCACCGTCAGTCAAAATTCATATTAGTGGTCCATGGGATTTAAAATTATGAGTTTGATGGTCCCTGAGGTCCAAAGGCTGGTGACCCCTGCTTTATAGCCCCCTCTAAGTGGTTTACAGAGTCAACATATTGCCCACAACAATCTGAGTCCTCATTTTACCAACCTAGGAAAGATGGAGACTGAGTCAATCTTGAGCCGGTAAGAGTTAGGATTAGGGTTAGTATGTATGACAGAGAAATACGAGGACGGTTGCACTGTGTTTGATATCTATATTTGTAAACAATAAAAATATACTTTAAAAAAAAGGATCAAACTCCTGACAGCACTGAGTTAGGCTCCAATGTTGCATTCTAAACACTGCGCCACCATAGCTCTTATTGGATTTATAAAAGAGGGTTGTTAAAAGTTTTGTAGAATCTTATGAGAAGGGAGAAATAAAAATGAAAAGAAGTCGAGTTTGATGATATTATTTGAATGGACTAAAGACTGAAATTGTTAGGAAAGAATACAAAGTCGGTTTATTTCATCAAGGTTTAAATAGATGCGTTGTCATTTTGGTAACTCTTAAACATCAGCATAATCTAAAAGAGAGCATCAAAATAACAACACATAATAATCACAACACATAACTGGCAAAGGGGCAGTTTCAACTTTCAAACACCCTGTGGAATAACTGGTTTGGCGATGTTTCTGGTGCCTCCATTGAGGACTATTTGATGAAGTCAGAACCATTCTTTTGTGCCTCTTTGAGTCACTTTTTCTGACTTCTGTAGCCCTTAAAGTTTTCTTGGCAAGTTTTTTTCAGAAGTGCTTTGCCATTGCCTGAGAGAGCGTGACTGACCCCAAATAACCCAGCTGACTTTGAGCATAAGGCAGGTCTAGAACTCATAGCCTTCCAGTTTCTGGCCTGATGCCTTAACCACTACACCAAGCTGGCTCTCATTCAGGACAACCACTATAGAAAAACACAATTTGTGAGCTCCCACTAACCTCATCTCTTGTGGAAAAAATAGTCTCCATATTCCAACCATTATGAGTAAATGGAGGGATGGTATATCTTGTCCCATATATACTTTCTCAGGAATTTCAGTGAATATATGAGAGCTTTCTCTCTATTTTTCTCTCTTCAGAAATAAAGAAAGTCGGCTTGAGTCCAGATTTTTATAGCTGAGAGAGAACCATGTAATTTAGTTGCTGATTCTCTTACGAAGGATCATTAAAAGAAGACGACGAAGACTTTTTCTTTTTTCAATTATTTTTCCCTTGGTTGAAATTTTCACACTGTGTGTATCTTGTCTCTCTTTTTATGGTTATTTCTCTAGCAGGCTATGGGATTTAACAAGGGAATATACCATAAAGGAACTTTTTTTCACAATTTTTTTTTTTAAAGCAGGAGCTGTGAGTAGCCAGGGAGGCTGGAGAGGGACAGAAAAATATTAATAGAAAGATAAAAATAAAGTGAGAACAGCAGCTCCTTCTACCACCTCCTTCCTAACAAAGAGTATCATTTTTTACCAAATGAAATGGAAATTCTAAACTTCCCCTAGATTGAACTAAGAAAGAAAAACTTATTTTATTTTAACTTATTTTACAGGGGAAGAAAACTTTAGGAACAATATTGGTGAAAAATTGAGTTAACTCACTTCCTTTTTCTTTTTTCCCTGTATATCAAAAGTAACCTTTGAATTTGTGTGTGTGTGTGTGTGTGTGTGTGTGGGTGTGTGCGCGCATGTGGTTTTTTTTCATTTTTGTGTATGATTTATTGATACAGATTCTATTTTTTTAGTTTTTTCTTTCTTTTTCCTTAAACACTTGAAAGGTTCCAGACATATAGGAAAGATATTAACAATAAAAGTAACAGACATAATGGATGTCCCTTTGTTGAATATTTCAAATGTCCATGAAATACCCTGACCTTAGATCCAATAATACACACACACACACACACACACACACACACATCATATATATATGATATTGATCGAGCAATTCTGAGGTCGTGGGAACAGGAAATGTGGGAAACTGCATATGATCTAACTTTTTTCTATGCACTTACAGATGATATAGCACTATAATATCTGCAGTATTTGAAATATCCCTGTCAGGACTGTCGATTTAGATTGCCTTGGAAAAGGTCTGAATTACAGAAAATGTCAAAATAATACACGTCTTTTCAAAATACCAAATGTCTTCGGTAATTCCAATTACATGTCCAAGTCAGGTCAAGCTTGGGGTTATCCCTATGAAGACATGCACAATTTGGCTAGCTTTACAGATAAACCCCGGAAGAGCAAAATCAATCAATCAGTCAATCCATCAGTCAGTCAATCCTCCAATCGGTCTGTCAGTCTGTCGGGTCAGTCTGTCACTTATTTCTGCCATTAGATTCTGCTCTTATTCCCTCAGAATTGATTAAGGGGGGGATGGAAAGGGGGAGCCTAATGCTCAAGAGCTTCATGAGCCTAATTATGATAAACAGCCTCCATCACCGTTAATATCCAGCCATTAATCCCCAGATGGAGCTGTGGAAATGTCAGGACTGGAAATGTCAGTTCTATAAGAGGACATGGCAGGCAGTGAAGTGGGACTGAGGCTTCAGCACACCAAGGGAGACCCAACCCAGCCCTGTGTGATTGCACACAGAGCTTGGACTTAGGGCAATGGAGCCCCGAACTTTGTTTTTCCATTGGAAATTCAAGTTAGATTGTTTTTTAAAGGATGAAGAGACTGTTCTTTGGAGAAAAGCAAAGAACAGGATCCAAGGCACAACACAACAAAGGATAAATGAACCTAAAAAAAAAAGCATTTCCCCCCAAACAGTTGCTATTTTTCAAATGCTGCATAGAAGCAGAGGTCTCGGAAGATGGTGGAAGATTCTAAATGAGGCTTGCATTGCCCCCACACTCCTGGGTCAGCCCATGACTGTCGGAAATATGCTAGATGAGGCTCCCTTTCATGTGTTCCTTTTCCGTTTTCTTCCCCACAGCCACGTATTAAGGTGGCAAATGCTAAATATATGATATAGTTAGAATGAGGGACAGACAGAAGCTCTTTACCTGTAAGAAGAAAAGTAAACCTTTGCACCAAACATGCTGAGATGAACAGGGGATGATCAGGTGTAGTCTGATCTAAAGAGATCACAGAATTAAGAGGATCTTCTTCCGGTGTCTGTTTGTGATAAAGGAAGCCCCAGCAGAGGAGGTTGAATAACTCTTGTTGTTCAGAAAAGCCCTTGTCCCAATTGCCTAAGTCCTCACTCTGACTTCTGTGGAGTCTTTTTAATCACTTTATATGAATAAGGCTGGCTGGAATCTCTTTGTGCCTTAATAGCAAATAAGACTTTTCCGCAAGGCTGAAATGCCTAAGCATAGCTCAGTCAAGTGCCGACTCTGGACAGCAAACAGGAGATGCCAAATATGAGCTTTTCTTCACACAGTTTTTGAGGAGTGGAAATGGGTCCTCTCCTCTCCCATTCCCCTGGTGGTTGCTTGGAAACTAGATGTCAAAAGAATGAGCAAGGGCTTATATTCAGCTACACTGATTATGCCCAGAGAAAGCATCAATACAAGACTGCCAGCCTTTGATGGCATCTGGCAGGACGCGTCTTGTCTGCAGTGTATCTTTCCCTCATGAAGGGAACCAGATCCTGACTATGGAAAGAGGTCTGAAAACTCTGTCAGATACAAGAGCAGAAAGGGCTGCATGTGAATGAAGAAATGCGTGAGGGAAGATTGTGCAGGCCATCTCCTTCCTTTCAGGCAGCCTTTAATGTTTAACATCCACCTCGCCTGCATCAACAAAAGAATTCCCCCAAGGTTGTGGATCTGCAAATAATGAGCAGGACTGAGGATGCAGTGAATTTTATTTTCAGTACAAACCATGCATTTGGAATTCCATCTTGAAATTTTAAGATGCTAGAATGGAGCCTCTCTTAATTTTTCTGTCTTCTCCTTCCCCTGTCTCTATGAAGGCTGAACTGAAACTTTCTGCCTCAGAAATGCTGGATGGCAAAGAATTATCATCGATGAAAGAGGGGGAAAATAGTCGAAGAGGTCAAAGCTTGTTTAGATGGAATTTCCTGTCATATAAACAACCTCTTTTGAAATCCTTTTTTCTTTGCAACTATTAAAAGCACTGACTGCCTTCCCCCATACCAGTGGTGGGATTCAAATATTATTGCCACTGGTTCGGTGGGCGTGGCTTGGTGGGCGCGCTTTGCGCACCTGCACACACTTTGCGTGCACGCATGTTAAACATGCACTTTGCACAGGTGCAGAGGTGTTTGCGCAGGCGCAGAGGAGTTCTGCAAGCCTGCATGATCCCAGTCACTTCAGCAGCTGCCACGTGGCACTCTTCTGTGCTGGGCAAAGCAGCTGCACTTCAAATTCAGCAGATAAAAGTGAGTATGGGAGCCCGGGTGGGCGGGCCTAAGAGCAGAGTGGCGGAGAGAACTGGTTCGGTCTCCGCTGCTCATTGTTCCTACCAGCTCACCAGAACCAGGCTGAACCGGTCGAATACCACCACAGCCCCATTACATTATCTCAATCTTAAGAACCAATCGCTCTGTATGCTCCCACAGGCAGGGCCTCCTGGGGGTGCCATTGGCCAGACATTGTTGGCTGGCAGCACCCAGGGGTAGGGCCTTCTCTGTGGGAGCACCCACCCTGTGGAATCAACTCCCCTTGGAGCTCTGGCTGGCCCCTGACCTCCGTTCCTTTCACCGTGACCTAAAGACTTGGTTGTTTCAACAGGCCAGCCTGGACTGAATGGGGTGGGGTGGGATTTTAGTTTTTAATTGGGTTTTAATTTTTATTGGGCTAATTTGACTAGTTTAATTGTATTTTAATATTTGTATTCTCATTTTTTATTGTAAGCCGCCCTGAGTCCCTCGGGAGAGAGGGAGGCCTATAAGTCCAATAAAATAAAGAAAGAAAGAAAGAAACTCACTAAAGAAACATTTCCAGTAGAAATGATGGTTTGTGTTCTCCTTGCCCTTTTATACAGGTAGTCCTCGATTTACAACAGTTTGTTTAGTGACTGTTACAACAAAGTTGTTGTACAACAAAGTTACAACATCAGTGAAAAAAGTGACTTATGACTATTTTTCACACTTATGACTGTTGCAGCATCCCAATGGTCACATGATCAAAATCCAGAGGCTTCACAGCTGATTCATATTTATGACTGTTGCAGTGTCCCAGGGTCATGGGATCCTCTTTTTGCAACCTTTGGAGAAGCAAAACCAATGAGGAAGCCAGATTCACCTAACTACCAGGGTTACTAAGTTAACAACTACATTGATTCACTTAACAGCTGCGGCAAGGAAAGTCATTAAATGGGGGCAAAACTCACTTCACAAATGTCTCACTTAGCAACATAAATTTTGTGGTCATAGGTCGAGGACTACCTGGACTCACAAACCCCATGAGATGATGGTAGTGGGAGTCAGCACGAAATCTGCTGCCTGCTTCCCAGACTCTTGGTCAAAAACCAATTCAGCTGAGAAGTCTAGCATAATGGCAGACACAATTTATGAAGCCTGTATGATAGACAGGCCAATAGATTTGACTGTAAATGCTGTGGTGACTGATAGGAATACAATACAGAGGTATTCCCCAAACCCCAAAACTTTAACCTTAGACTGTCTACTATTGACCTTACCCCATTCCTAAGAGGTCTGTAAGGGACGTGCATAAGCGCACCAATGTGCCTACCATCCCTGTCCTACTGTTCCCTTTTATTCGTATCCATTTCCTGTATTAATAATCATGTTTATACTTACATTTGTTACCTAATACATGCTCGACAAACAAATAAATAAATAAAAATAAAAATATCTTTTCTCTTGGTTTTGCAAGGCAAAGAGGCCCGGTTTTACTTAGCACTGTCAATTCTGCACACTTGTTTTGTTCTTGGCACATACTAAAGCTGTACAAATACACCACTGCTCGCAGGTATCAGAATTATGTATATACACCTCTGACTAGTCTGGAAAGGGAATTATTTCTTTAGATCAGTGCAAGGTAAGAATCTCTTCCACAGTTCTAGCATGATCTGTAGATGCAGTCGAGGTTCTCTTAGCAACTGTCTTCTGCTTTATTTAGTCAGGGCCCAAAGGAGACCGAAAAGTATATATAAACTCCTCTTTCTATATTTGATAAATTAAAATGTGTGCACCCTTCTAGTTTCACAGGAGGGTAGCTCCTCATAGTGGGAGACAAAGCAAGTGATGTGAAGAAGCAAATTCTGCCGTGGCTGGTGTTATTATTAATCAAAAGCCTTTGGCCAGATAATGCTTCAGAGTGTTCGCTGTTCTGCTGAATATTTATATTGCAATAAAACATATTATTATTCTAAAACCATTGTTCTAGGGTGATTTTTGAAATGTGCCACAAGTAGAAAATAAGTTGTATTCAAAATAAATGTAAAGCCCAGTCCTATGAATTCATTTTGTAGGGTAATTCCGCTATGTGACATTCAAGGATATGTTAGTTCTTTATTGAATCATCTATTTGCTAATAGTTAGGGCTCAATCTGTACATGGAATTTCCACAATCTGCCATGAGCTAAATCTACATTCATCTCTTGATTGATTTGTGTTGCCTGTGTGTGTGTCTGTGTGCATGTGCCTGAAACAGTAAGAAAACATAACCAGGATAACATAGGGTGCATGCTTTAAAAACCCAAAGATGCAATGTGAGTACAAAATCACCATATCCATTTGACAAAACATCTATAAAATGTCTGGCTTAAATTCATCAACTCAGGAACAAGTTAAAAGTACAGAATTATTTCAGAGTAATTCTACCATCTAAAAGACTACCTCATTCTTTGATGAGAGCCAAAGTGCACAGAAACTCACAGGAGCCAATCTGTTGAGGGGCTGATGTGTATACAGCAAGTTGTTATGTGGGAAAAGCTATTTCTGTCCCATTAATTATTTCAAATTTGCACTCACAAACAATGGAAAATAAAATTAGCACAGCAAAGATTTAAAAGTAAATGTTACTGTGCAAACAGATTAACACATTTATTTTACACAAATAAAAGAAAAAGGCACGGAGGAGGCAATTGTTTATTTTTAGAAAAAAGAAAATGGGTTTATCAGATGGACTTGCATACTCATTTGAAGTATCATAATCTAAAGAGCGTATGTCAAGAAAACCTAAGAAGAAAATATTAAGAGAACCCAAGGAGCAATTAAGAAGAAAATATGTTGTGTTCAAAGATTGGAAGGAAGGGAGATATCAACAATTGGAGATTACTACCTGAAGAATTATAAGCTTGGTGCTGAGGAATGAAAATAGAATACACAAAGAACAGGTATGTTTACAAAGGAGGTGATGGAATAACAGATTATAGTGACGTATTCCAGAGAAAGTTGAATGAAAAGAGACTTCATTCATGTTCATGAATGGTGGAAAAGAGCCACTGTTTATAGATTACTTTATAGAGCAGGAGAGCAAAAACCATATGCTAGGAAGAGATTATATATGGTGGCCCTGTATCCTAGCTCTATCCATAGACTTCTTAAGGGGGTGTGCCAAGAAAATGAAGTGGCTTTTGACAACTTTTGAAGTAGCCATTGGAACCTTTGTAAAGGATGTGACTACTCTGGCATTTTGAAAGCAGATATTTTGTGCTAAAATGTTTTCTGAAACACCTTTTTTTAATGTTTTGCACAGCCTTAGTATTTACCAGCTGAGCAGTGGCTCCTAATTAGATATGCAGTGTATAATTGTACTATCACTTGAGGAAATTTCCCTGAATCAAATTAGCAGGCATATGCAGATGACTACTTAATTCATTTATGTTCGGAGATATACAAATTACAGCTAAAAACAGCCTTTTGTTTCTGGCAGCTTCTTCAGCCTTCTCCAGCTGGTCTAGCTAGATCCAGAACAGAATGCAAACAAAATGGAAGGCTGAGCCAAGATTTCTGGGTAATGTCAAGCAAAATACAAGCCACCAAAATAATACAGCTCTAATGAGAGAGTCCATGAGATATCTAAGATCCTATTTGGCTTATACTGATGGAAAGGAAAAAATCGAGTTTTTCAGCTTCAGTTTCCATCTTAGTTCTTTTGTTTTATGGACTTCATGTCCCATGCTGTACTATGCTGGATTCAGAGCTACTGTAGATAGAGCTAACACTAGTTTGAGAGGGTGTCTGAAGACCAAGTAAGTTCCTACATGCCTTCTTCTCCAAGAGGTTCTCTATGGTGGGATGTTGGATCTGAGATGGCAATTCTCTAACAGGAGATCTTTAGCGATTCTCAAAGTTCTGTAATACCATATCTTATGGTCCTTGGGAAATCTTTCTGCCTTGTAGCCAAAAGAGAAGATGTATGGGGAACGTTAAGAACCTTACTTAATGTGTATATTGTTTATCTACAACAAGGCTATGCATTTTTGTAAGGTTTTGAAGACCTAACTACCTCCAGGTTTTAAGCCAAATGACGGGTATTGCTTAATTTATTTATTTATTTATTTATTTGAACTTGTATGCCGCCCCATCTCCGAAGACTCGGGGCGGCTCACAACTAAAAACAGTAACAATAAATACTTAAAAAGATTGGGGTATAATTGGGGTATCATAAGCTGGTAGTTCTGTGATGGTTTTAAATCTTTTTTTTTTTGAAAAAAGTTTTTATTTTTAAGACAAACATACAAACAAAACATAAAAACATAAAAACATCTTCCATTTTATATACATACAGTGTGTCAGTTGGTTGCAAATCTTTTGTGCTATCCTTTTTGTCGTCATCTCTCACAATTTATATAAACTTTCACATTGTCAAGCTAACATATGCTTATATATTTATCAGTTATTGATCATCTATGACTAGACTATTTATTCCATCATTTTATATGAGATATTCCAAATTTTATGTTAAAATTTATATTATACTTTCATCCAATGGTTATATAAGTCTATATTATATTTTATATCAATCTATTAAACTTCTATTACAAAATTATCTAATCTATTACATTACCAATTCTTTTTGTCCAACCATTGATAAAACAAATCCCATATCATATAAAATTGTTTATCTTCTTGTTCTCTAATTTCAAATGTCAATTTACTCATTTCAGCACAATCCATAATTTTCTTAATAACTTCCTCCTGCATAGGTATTTTATCATTTTTCCAATTCTTAGCAAATACAATTCTAGCTGCTGTTAAAACATTTACAATCAAATATTTCAACTCTTTATTGTATATTTCCAGTATAATTCCCAATAAAAGATCTCTGGTTTAAAGTCTATATGTTGTTTTATCATTTTTCCAACCATGTGTGGATTTTAGTCAATATTTTTTTGCATCTGAACATGTCCACCACATATGGTAATATGAACCAGGTATCTGATGACATTTCCAACATTTATCTGATTTGTTCTTAAACATTCTTGCAATTCTCATCAGGGGTAGATGCCACCTGTAAAACATCTTATACAAATTTTCTTTGTATGCAGTTGACATTGTCATTTTATAATTTTGAGACCACAATTTTTGCCACTTCTCTAAATCAATCCCATATCCAAAATTTCCCCCCAAGCAATCATTGTTTCTTTAACTTGTTCTTCTTCCAATTTAAATTCTAATAAATGTCCATAAAGTTTTTTAATTACCTTTTCATCAGTACCCATCAAAATTTTATCTAAATCAGTCAACTTATCATAAATACCTTCTGTTTTAAAATCTTTATCAAATCTAGATTGTATTTGCAAATATGAAAACCAATTCATTTTTATACCTTGTTCTTCCAACGCTTGCATAGATTTAAGTTCACCCTTTTCATTCAATATCTCACCATATCTGTTTTTAAATAATACTGTCTTTTTGTCTTCTCCCAGTTCAAAAACAGTGCCTCTCGAATATAATGTCTTCTAAAATACCCCTGTGTTTTAGTTCCCTTATACCAAAGGAAAGCATTCCATCCTAGCAGCAAGTCATGCCCTTCTAGTAATAGTCTAGTATTTCTTAATGTTATCCATTCCTTTACCCACATCAAATTTGTCGCCTGGTAATATAGCTCCCAATTGGGCAAGGCAAACCCTCCTCTTATTCTTGCATCTTGTAACAGTTTAAGTTTTATTCTTGCTTTCTTTCCCTGCCAAATATATTTCAACACAATTCTGTTTAAGTCTTCAAAAACACTCTTTCCCTAATTGGACTGGAATTGTCTGGAATAAATACAAATTCTAGGCAATACATTCATCTTAATTGTAGATATTCTCCCAATCAATGATATTTGTAAATTTTCCCATTTTATCAAGTCTGTCGCAATCTGCTGTTTGAGTTTAATATAATTATCCTCTTTCAGTGTGCTACATCTTGGTGTAATGTGTATCCCTAAATACTTAACCTTATTTGTGACCTGTATTTCTAAAACTTCTTCCAACTCTTTCTTTCATCTTGCTAACATATTTTTGTTAATATCTTTATCTTTATTTATTTTCAAACCTGCTACTTTTCCATATTCTTCTATCTTTTCTATTAATTTAGGTGCTGTTTCCAATGTATCCTCTAATATAAATGCCAGATCATCTGCAGAAGTTTGCAATTTATACTCTTCCTTTTTAATTTTCATTCCTTTTATTTCTTTATCTTCTCTAATATTCCTATTCAACACTTGCAAAGTTAACACAAACAGCAGAGGCGACAGTGGACAACCTTGTCTTGTCCCTTTTGATGGTTTTAAATCTTTGACCATAGCCCAGGGTCACTGCTGTGAGATGAGTAGCTCTATATATGAAATAGATAGATGATAGATAGATAGATAGATAGATAGATAGATAGATAGATAGATAGATATTGTCTAGTTTCTCAGCTAATTTAAGGAGGAAGACAACATCTCTACTGATACCAAAAACATTAACATTCTAACAATACAAGATTTAGGTGCTGGTGCTTACCTATAAAGCCATCCATGGCTTAGGGCTGGGATACTTGCAGCAACATCTCCTGCCAGCATCGAACACCAGTCGCCCCGTGCATGCCCACAGACAGGGCTTCCTTGAGGTACCGTCGGCCAGACAGTGTTGGCTGGCGGTCCCTAGGGGAGGGCCTTCTCTGTGGGGGCACCCACTTTGTGGAACCAGCTTCCCCTGGAGCTACGATTGGCCCCTGACCTCCACTCCTTTCACCGCGGCCTAAAGACTTGGCTATTTCAACAAGCTGGCCTGGACTAAGGGGGGAGGGTTTGTTTTAAATGTTTGTGGTAGGGTTTTAAATATTTATTTGGTCCTAATTGATTTAATATTTTTTAATTTCTTTTAACTTTTGTATTCGTTGTTTTTTATGTGAGCCGCCCTGAGTCCTTCGGGAGATAAGGCGGCATATAAGACATAATAATAATAATAATAATAATAATAATAATAATAATAATAATAATAATAGGCTCAGAGTCTCTAAAGTTAAACTGTGGGACTAAGAGTGGGGAGATCCAAATTTAATCTACTTTCAGCCATGGGAAAATGCAAGCTGACTTGGGGCCATTAGTGTCTTCTGTGGGAAGCCCCCCCCCCGCCTCCTGGAAGAATGAAATATTTTCAGGACTATTAACAAGGCAAGATATTATATTTCCCCAAAAGGAGAAATGGAGAAACAAGCTTTTGGACCAGCTCCAGTCTCCCTGCCCTCAAGCAGAGACTGAGGAGGCTAGCTTTTGGAGATGCAGATTTGATAATCCATTCAAGACAGGATATTTTATTTATTTATTTATTTATTAATTCGACTTATATGCCGCCCCCTCTCCAAAAGGACTGGACAAATAAACACACAACAATAAATTAGTTAAAACCAGATTAAACAATCAAGCCGAATTAACACATTTTGAAACAAAGGCAGAAATGGTAGGATTAGAAGCAGCCCCTCACCCAAGATCCAACATAGGACAAAAACCATTAGGCACTATAGGAACTGCCCAGCATCCCTTCAGAACACAAGCCCCTTCATTGCACCTCCAGAGCAGTCCAAACTTCAAAGTCACAGGAACCTTGGGAGCTCAGATAAACAATAAGCCAGAGGTTGGCCAGGTTAGCTCAGATTAACACCTAGGATTTGCATTACCTCTTTTGCCTATAGAGTCAGCTATGTTCTGTACATAAACCCTAGATGACCTCCATAGGAATCTGACAACAGCCAATAGAATATTAAAGGACATGTTCTTGCACAGGAACAGGAAACTGGAATACAAAGCCCAAAGAAGGTATAAAAACCCACCCACTCTCCACTCCATTTTGTAATGTGGTTCCGCTTCATCAATAAAGCCCTCTTTCCAATCAGCCGCCATGTTTCCAGTGTCTTTCTCCCAGCTTGGAACTGAACCACTTGGATATTTCTTCCAACACTACCTCATAGACTTCTTGTTGTGGGGAGAAGCAAGCTGCTTTGTGTTGTTGGAGAAAAGGCAGGACAGGTATGTTATCTATATAACAAATCAACTAAGATTTATGCTTGCGCATGTCCAAGATGGCGATTAGCAGCTAGTGATGGTCTCTCCCGTGGAGGTAGACGGCTTCTCTGTCCCTGGGGGCGTTTGGAGGCTTGTATTCCCCCTGAAAACTCACAAAACTCCCAGCGGAACATCCAAGGAGTCAGGTGGGACCGGAATGATCCAGCCCCGTCGGGAGAGTCGCACGTGTTAAACGCGACGATCTCCGGCGTGGGCTTGCGGCTGGAATGACGGGGGCGAAATTACAGGCGCCGCCCCAGAAGCAGCGACTTCACCAGCAACTAGCCCACTCTCAGAGGCCTCCAGGGAAGTAGCGGGCAGGCGTTTTTGGCGTCCGCAGCTGCTGTAACATCTATAATGAACTTGTGTTTCGTTCTGGCCCCAGAGTCACTGGGAGCAGCGCCAGAGGCCTTAGCGGTTGGAACATCTTGCGGGCCTGGTGAATTACATCTTGGCTGGGGGGTTGGTTGAAGGTCGTGGCCCTGGCTACGATGGCTGTACCCCCCCCAGCTGGGGTGGACAGGATATGGCTTTTGTTGGCTGGGACCCTGCTCTGGTGGCGACGGTGGCAACGGCGGTCACGGCGGCGGTGTGGACCCAAGGCCAGTGTGGTTGCCGGAACCGGGCATGGATGTTGGAGGTGAGCCCGGAGGCTGCCCCTGGCTGGGAGGTAGGCACCGATGAAGATAAGGGCGGCTGCACCATTGGATGCTGCCCCCGGTTGATCTTCTCTGCCCCCTTTGCCTTCTTTAATTCTGACTCCTTGAACGTCTGGGATGAATGACTGGGTTGTTGGTGCCACAAGGGTTTGTTGGCGCCAATTGATGTGATGCCGAGGGGCAAGAAGACTCTCCCTGTTTCCATCTGGGATGTGAACTATCGGACGGTTTTATCCATCTGCCATCCAGAACTCTTGTCTCCTCCGTGCTGTGGGGTTTACCTCTCCGCCCTCATTAGTCTTCATTGGCGAGGGTGATGGAACTTTGTTGGCTCACCCACCCACTGTTGTGAGAGAACAATGGGATGGGTTGTACCACCTCCTCCCCAGCTTCAACTGCGGTGCAACATCTCTTTTAATCACTGGGGCACGAGCGGTGAGAGAGCAGTGGCCAGCCTTAGATGCTCGACCAACAGCCCCTGGAATGCCGTGAGAGGGCATCCAGGGATGGAGGCAACTCAGTGGTTTTGAATTATGCCAATGGTTAGACTATAAGATCTTTATGAGGACATACCACTTACATCTAGGGCCGCTCCTCCCTTTGTTGATGGGACATGTACCAACATATGCAGACTTTTCGGGCAGCTGAATTGTGGGCTCTGAGGAATTCTCCCCTCTTGGGTTTGGCCCACTGGTTTATCATCAGCCTATCTCGAGGACGGATTCTGGAATCGGAGAGATGGCATGACGCAGGAAAGGGTAGGGGCGGGGCTCAGGGAGGGATAAGGAAAAAGGACCCAGGGCTTCTGTTAAAATTTTTATTTCGGTTTCTTAGGGGGTTAGGGAAGGGTGGGAGGGGTGGGGGTCTTATTACAGGAGTTCAGTGCAGCCTGAAACAGGGCCGTGGTTGGGGGGTGCATGAGGGGGCCTGTGGGACTCGGGCGAATAGTGGGGCCATGATCCCCAGGGTGGTTGGAATGGGTAGGAGCCGATGAGGCGGGGGGCCATATCATGTTAGGGGAGTGCACCCCCGCTATGTCCAAGCTGTGGTGCGCTCCGACCCCTTAGCCTCTTCTCATCCCCTGGGGGTTTTGGGATCCAGGACCCCTGGGCTCAGACTGGTGTACTTTAATGCCAGGTCCGTGGTTAATAAGGCACCACTCCTCCATGATGTGATTGAGGAGGAGGCCGCGGACCTGGCTTGTATCACCGAGACCTGGTTGGGGCCGGAGGGTGGAGTCCCTCTGGTTGACATCTGCTTTTGGGTGCTGCACCAGTCACGACCCCAGGGAAGGGGGGGTGGGGTGGCTATTGTCATTCGGGAGACCCTGTTTCCAAGGGAGGTCCCTGCCCGAGATAGGCGGGTGTGAATCCCTCCTCCTGAGGTGTGGGCCTGCAGGTCGGATGGGCATGCTGCTTACATACCTGTCCCCAGCTATGTCTCAGCTGCCCTGCCTGGGCTTCTTGATGCCGTCTTGGGGTGGCGGTGGAGTTTCCAGAGCTTATAGTTCTGGGTGACTTCAACCTGCCTTCCTTGGGACTGGCGTCAGGTTTGGCCCAGGAGTTCATGGCCTCCATGGAGGCCATGGGCCTGACCCAGATAATTGATGGCCCGACTCATGAGGGGGTAACATGCTCGACCTGGTTTTGTCTCGAGCAGTGGCGGAGTGGTCTGGGGGTGGTGACATAGTTACCCACCCCGTTTCATGGTCAGACCACTATCTCCTGCGGCTGGTCTTCCATCAAGCTGCCCCACACCGCTGGGATGAGGAGCCACTTAGATGGTTCCGCCCCAGGTGCCTGATGGACCCTGAGAGGTTCCAGGCAGAGCTGGGGTTTTTTCCTGCATCCCTTACCCACAGCCCTGCCGAGGTCCTTGTGGCTACCTGGCAACAGTCGGCTGCAGGGGCTCTCGACAGGGTTGTCCCCATGCGTCCCCTTACTCAGCGCAGATCCCGGTCAGCCCCCTGGTATACCGAGGGGCTCCGGGAGATGAAGTCAGGAGGGGACTAGAGAGCAGGTGGAGGGCGACCCGTTCTGGATCTGACCGAGCCCAGCTAAGAGCCCATATTAGGACTTACCTGGTGGCAGTGAGGGCGCGAGAAGATCTTATTTCTCCGCCTCATAGCATCCGCAGATAACCGCCCGGCCACCTGTTTGGGGTCGCCGCTCCCTCCTCCAGCTGGGGGTGGCGACCCTTTGTGGGGCAGAGCTGAGGAATTTGGCCAGTATCTGCAGGATAAAATCGCTCAGATCCGGGAAGGGTTGCGCTCGGACTTGCAGTGGCCTGAGGATGGGGATGCGAGTGGTTTGGCCAATGTTATCTGGACTGAGTTCGATCCTGTTTCTGAGGATGAAGTGGACAGGATTATGTGGCTGAGCTCCACCACATGTTTATTGGACCCGTGCCCTTCCTGGTTGGTTTATGCCTCCAGGGAGGTCACGCGCTGGCTCCGGGCAGTGGTCAACGCTTCGTTAAGGGAGGGGCTGTTCCCTGCCGCTTTGAAAGAGGCGGTGGTGAGGCCCCTTCTGAAGAAGCCTGCCCTTGACCCAGCCGCTTGAACAACTTTCGTCCGGTCTCCAACCTTCGCTTTTGCGAAGGTTGTTGAGAGTGTGGTGGCCCAGCAATTGCCACTTTTCCTGGAGGAAGCGGACTACCTGGATCCGTACCAATCGGGCTTCCGCCCGGTACAGCACGGAGACAGCATTGGTCGCTGATTGATGATCTCTCTAGGGCTCGGGACAGGGGTTTTTCCTCTGTCCTGGTCCTGTTAGATCTCTCAGCGGCTTTCGATACCATCGACCATGGTATCCTGTTGCAGCGTCTCGGGGTTGGGAGTGGGAGGCACTGTTTTACAGTGGTTCTCCTCCTTCCTCTCGGGACGTTGCAAACAGTGTTGGCAGGGGGCAGAGGACTCCAAGGTATCTCACTTGTGGGGTGCCCCAGGGCTCGGTCCTCTCGCCCTCCTGTTCAACATTTATATGAAGCCGCTGGGTGAGATCATCCATGGCTTTGGGGTGAGTTATCATCAGTATGCTGATGATACGCAGTTATACATCTCCACCCCAGGCCACATCAGTGATGCTCTCTCCGTGATGTCCCATTGTCTGGAGGTGCGGATCTGGATGGACAGGAACATGCTTCGACTCAATCCAGCCAAGACAGAGTGGCTGTGCATACCGACATCTCGGTCCAGTTTGGATGTTCCATCTTTGGTCATGGGGAGGAGGTGTTGCCCCGTGGACAGGGCACAGAACCTGGGGTCCTCCTGGACTCACGGCTCAAATTGGAGGAGCAGGTGGGGGCGTGGCCAGGGGGCCTTTGCCCAGATCCGGCTGGTTCGCCAGTTACGCCCATTCCTGGACCAGATGCCCTGCGCACAGTCACTCAGGCTCGTTATTTCCCGACTTGACTACTGTAACGCTCTCTACCTAGGACTGCCCTTGCGTACCACTCGGAGGCTTCAGCTGGTGCAGAATGCGGCTGGTAGTGATGGGAGCTTCCCGATACTCCCATGTTACACCCCTCCTCGCAACCTGCATTGGCTTCCGGTTGCCCTCGGGTGAGATTCAAGGTTCTGGTATTAACATTCAAAGTCCAGCATGGCATGGGTCCAGGTTATTTATGAGAATGGCTCCTCCCAACATCAAATACTAACCGCCCTGTACGGGCTCACAGGCGGGTCTCCTCGGGTGCCGTCTGCACTCAATGTCACTTGGCGGTGACCGGGAGGGCCTACTCTGTGGCGGCTCCCACTCTGTGGAATCTTCTTCCACTGGAGCTCTGCCTGGCCCCCGATCTTCGCATCTTTCACCATGATTTGAAGACTTGGCTCTTTTTACAATCTGGGCTGTGCTGATTCTCTGGGGTTGGTCCTATTTTAACTATGGGTTTTAATTTTCAATTCGGCTTAACTTGTTTAATATACTTTTAATTAATTTATTTATCATTGTATTTTTAGCTGTGAGCTGCCCCGAGTCCTTTTTGGAGAGGGGGCGGCATATAAGTCGAATAAATAAATAAATAAATAAATGGAGGGAGAAACTGAAGTATCCAGAAAACCAAACAAAACCTGATGCAAAACAAATTGGAAGATACACTTGGGAAGCCTTGTTATTTTGTCCTGATGCCAGGTTTTTGACAAGAGAAATATGATTAGTGAGTTATTTTAATTAAAAGTAACAAAACTGACATTTTCTATAAATAGAATGCTTTCCTTACACCCCATAACACTAGCCTGTTTTTATAAAATTGCATGCTGAAATATGATTAAGCTTTGTCAGATGTATTTTAAGGCCACTGCTGTAACATGTGATGTTTACTCCAGATTAGCATCTTATCTTGTGGGTGAGTATGTGGGTGTACTGACAAAAATGGAAAGCTTGCTGTTACTCAACACAGTCAAAGTAATCACCCCACGCCCCAAACAATTCTGCCAAGAGAACGATGTGGAGAACACAAAGTGCCAATATTCACATTTTGTATAATTAATCCACATTGTATAAATGGTGACTCAAGGTAAAAAATAGTAACTGTTGCATCAGTTTGTTTATTGGAATATATGGGAAATGGGACAGAACAGACAGCTTTTAATTCATCTTTGGTAGCCTTACAAAATGCATTAAAAACTGTATGTTCAGAGTCTTCAGAGTTATTAAAACATCAAAGAAGTATTTTCAATGAGCTGAGAGTTAAGTGGAAGTTCATTTAACTTAAATCATTTAACTTTTAAGATGGTTGTATATACTGTAGTCATATAATCTGGATTAATCATTATCTACAGCTGTCCAAATGTATTTATTTTACTTTTTATTTGCAAGAATGAATCCTTGAAAACCATCCAATGGCCCACTTTTAAGTGCAATACCTAGCACCAGATATTAGGGCACAAAAAAGAGATTTCAGACTAATGTAATTTAGGGAGTAAAATAAAACAGATAATTTTATATATGATTACCAGAATAATATAAAATACCCAGCTCAATTAAACAATAAACTAAGAACTGGGTAAGTTTGTTAAAAATCTCTCTTCTGCACAACTATGAAAGAAGAGGCTCTGCCAGGCTCCATCTGACATGGTTAGGAAAGAAAAGAAGGATCAGCGCATGATGTCATTTCCTGCAGTATCTTTTTAAGGATGCTGGTAATGACCTTACTAAGCGGGTATAGTAGCCTAGTGGTTAAGTTGCTGGGTTCTCAACCAGATCAAGCACCTGAGCTCCCCTCCCGTTCCTGCCCTTACCAGACTAGGAGTTCAAAACCACACAAATGCAAGTAAATAAATAAGTACCACTTTGGTGGAAAGGGGACAGCATTTTGGCTTATAATCATGCTGGCCACATGACCAAGGAAACATCTTTGGACAATGCTGACTCCCTTGGCTATAAAAGTAAGATGATCACTGCATCAGATACAGCTGGGCAGGGGAACTTCTATACTGCTTTATAGTTTTTCATTGTTATGCACTATTTGGATGGTTTCCACATGTAGGATATAGAAATTGTGCCTGTGTGTCTGTGTGTGCACCTTGGAGTCAGTGTTGACTCCTACTGAGTGCCTGAACCAGTCCCTGCAATTTTCTTGGCAAGATTTTGGAACTGGCCTATTCTTGCTTTCTTCCTATAGCCGAGGGAGAATAACTGGCCCAAGGTCATCTTGCTGGCTTTATGCCTCTTCACACAGCTCATTCCCACAGTAGTGTAGACGATCAAAGCCACAGAACTTTAAAACTGGTACCCAGACATAAAAAGAACATGGAGATAGCTCTCAAAAATAACAAAATACATTCCAACTAATATTTATTAGCCCATGTGCTGAAGTGTTTGTCACAAACTGCAATTTTGGAGAGGCTGCAAAGGCAGCCCTAAGGCTAACGCATTACAGTAGTTTAAGACCCATTTGATGTAGACTCTTCCCTTAGGCCACAGTCTACCCACAAGAGAGAATAGTGACATTTGTCTTCCTTCTGGAATAAGCAGTTTAAAACCACTTTCCCCATCTTGGTCCCAGTGATGGTTGGAAATTCTGGGAGTTGAGCTGCAACACATCAGTTTTGTTTGTGTTAATGACTTACTTTAATTAATTACTTTATGAATGGTTTGCTTAACCAGAAGTATACAAACTTTTGTCTCTCCATTTGCATATCACGTCAGACCTGCAGCTAACCATACAGGGCATATATTGGAACAGCCTAGGGTAAATATAGTAGGCTAGCTTGTAATTCAGATGCTCCACGCCATCTGGAAGGCTGTTTATAGAGCTTATTGCTTAAGAAAATGTCCACTGAGAGTGATGAAGATTTCAATGGAAGAGGAGAACACAGTCCCTTTCAGACAGAGAACAAAATGGGCACAGCATGTTGGTGGGGAACGGTGTATCATTTTGTCTCTGGCAGCCATGGGAAAATTAAGTTCCAGCTCTTTGCAAAGACTGGTGAGCATGGGGATGAAATCACCTGCCTATCACAGGAACTCTCTGGCCTGCTATGGTTCAGTGGCTGCTTGAACTCTTTGCTAGTTAAACTTCTACACTTTAATCTTTTGACTCAGTGAAGCGTTTTGTCTCAAGCCTTGAAACACACAGTAAAAATTAGATGGGATGAAGCACAGAGGCAGAAGAGGCTCGCTGTGAGCTAAAGCTTTGAAGAGCCTTGGATAAATCACTTGGATTTTCCACTGGGACTAAATGCAACTGGTGGTCAACTAGCCATTTTATATTACCTTTCAAGAGGGCAGGGGGATCTATCTCAGACTACAGTAGAAACTTTTTAAAAAGTATTAAAGAGAAGATATGGTGCTCCCAAATAAAGACTTACAGAATACCTAAAGAAGGGAATGTTAAGGGAAACAGCCCAGGCTGCAAATGTTCAGTCCTGGTGAAGTATTTAGAAATCGATTATATTGCTAGTGACTGGTAATGCTGTGTTCTTGGAATATGGGTTCCTTATTCTAACAAGAACACTTTGCTGGCTCCTAAACTCAGCAAACCTCTTCATCTGTGTACCACATCTAGATATATGCTTCCCTGATAATGTCATAAAGGGGTGGGGGGAATCTACTTTCTGACAACATGCTTGCTGGACCTGTTTTCAGAGAAAGTTACAGATCAGCCCCACAGAAAGCGGCTGCTGCCTGTGGTTCATCGGGTGATTTCCACTGCCCTCTTGTGGCCACATTGCTGCCCCATCTTTAAAATGATCCAAAATGTGGTGGATGCTACAATTTCTTGAAAGTGAAGATTGACAAGTAAAAATACTTTGCTTTGATTTCTGACTTGCTTTAGATTTCAAAACATATTCATTTCCAAAAAAAGGAGTATGCTTGAGCAATACCTTGTTAATAATAGAGACACATAATCTACCAGGGAATTGCAACCCACTGTGCAATATGGCTCTCCCTCTCTTTCTCCCAACAGGGCTAATTCTTGGGAGCAGACCTCCTGTTTTCTGTGGCCTCTGTTTTTCTGCATTAAAAACAATTCAGGAAGATGGCCTTTCTTCAACTCTGCCTGGTTCCTCCAACTCCAACTAAGGTATAGGTTCAGGTAGTCCTTGACTTACAATAGTTCATTTAATGACTGTTCAAAGTTACAACGGCTCTGTAAAAAAAGTGACTTATGGCCGTTTTTCACACTTACAACCATTGTAGCAACCCACGGTCACATGTTCAAAACTCAGGTGCTTGGCAACTGCTTTATATTTATAACGGCTGCAGTGTCTTGAGGTCATGTGATTCACTTTTACGACCTTCTGACAAGCAAAGTCAATGGGGAATCCAGATTCACTTAACAACTGTGTTACTAACTTAACAAATAGCAATAGCACTTAGACTTATATACCGCTTTATAGTGCTTTCCAGCCCTCTCTAAGCGGTTTACAGAGTCAGCGTATTGCCCCCAACAATCTGGGTTCTCATTTTACCCACCTCGGAAGGATGGAAGGCTGAGTCAACCTTGAGCCTGGTGGGATTTGAACTGCCAAATTGCTGGCAGCTGGCTGCAGAAGTAGCTTGCAACACTGCACTCTAACCTCTGCACCACAGAAGCTCCTAAAATGCAATGACTGTGTTTAACTGTGGCAAGAAAAGTTGTAAAAGTGGGGCAAACTCACTTAACAATGGTTTCACTTAGCAACCTAAACTTTGGGCTCTGTTTTCCATTTGGAGCCTTGGTGGTGCAGGCTGTTAAATGCCTAGCACTTAAGTTCCAGCTGCCTGCAATTATTGCAGGCTCAAATCCCACCAGGTTCAAGGTTGACTCAGCCTTCCATCCTCTCGGGGTAGGTAAATTGAGGACCCAAGATTGTTGGGGGCAATAAGCTGACTTTGTAAAAATGCCGCTTAGTAATAAGCAGGCATATACAATGGAATGAAGGCTATTGCTGGGCGCATTGGGTTGTGCTCCAAAAATTGTAAGCCGCCCTGAGTCTTCAGAGAAGGGCGGCATATAAATGTAATTTTTTTAAAAAAATTGTGGTCATAGCTAGAGGACTACCTTTATTTACTTAGCAATTCTGGAGATCCCCTGCCATATAATCACAGCCCATTTTGCTACTGTTTTATTCTTCCCACGTCTGCTGAGAATGCAAGAAAACTAAAAGGAATCAAGGGGTTGCTTAGTCAGTGGATGGGAAGGCCTGGAAGGAAACACCATTTTAAAAAGTAATAAAAGGAAGGAGACACTACTTGCTTTTATTTCTCAAAATTAGTCCCTGAAAATATCCATGCGGGTCTGGAAAGTTATTCTACATCTTCAGTGAAGACAAATGCCGAATCTTCACCTTCCCTGCAACCTCATTTTCCCTTTAATGTTTACTTCCCAATTATTCAACAAACCTGTCACTTCAAATACTGTGATATAAGATTTTCCATTAGTTGGTTTCAACTAATTTTGCTACACGCAAAAAAAGGGGAGTTTATTTGCATCTCTCATTGTCTCTTTGCTTTTTACTTTAGGGAAATTAATATTTGTGTTCCCTTTTTATTATTGGACAACACCCCCATTTTCTGAAGGAAGCCTCTTCCCCACCTCCCAAAAATACTTTTCTTGACACTATCTATTGACCCTGCTGGATATCACTTGAACATGGTGGTGCATATCCAAACTTGCAGTATTTTACCACCTCCAGTCCTCCGTTTGCACTTGCGACTTCCAAGCATCTCAAATGAATTGGGCTCCGTTCACATATTGTTTGGTTTGCAGTTGGCCCTGCCTTCCATTTCATCCGATCTGCAGTAATAGCCTGCAGTCAATTGCCATTTGTAGGTTGGAAACCTAACATTCTTAGAAATTTTAGAAACTGGTACACCACAGGGTTGCATGTTGAGTTCCTTACTCTATACTCCTTATGTGCACGACTGCATTCCCACTCACCCTAGTAATACTATTACTAAATTTGCAGATGATACAATAGTGGTGGGACTCTGCCTACCGAGATGAGGTGGACCGGTTGCTTTCGTGGTGTGGAGACAATAACTTGGTCCTCAACACCAATAAGACCAAGTAGCTTATAGTGGACTATAGAAGGAACAGATCAGACATCCAGCCCTTGCTTATCAATGGAGCAAGTGGCCAGTTTTAAGTTTCTGGGTGTTACCATAAAAGAGGACCTTATCTGGGGTGCTCACATTGCAGCACTGGTCAAAAGGGCCCAGCAGAGATTATATTACCCGAGATTTCTCAGAAAACAACAACTTAATGAAAAACTGCTGGTGACTTTCTACCGCTGCACCATAGAGAGTATCTTAACTTACTGTACCTCTGTATGGTTTGCCAATTGCACAGTGGCAGATAGGAAAGCACTCCAGAGGGTTAATGTCATTGCCCAGAAGATCATTGGTTGCCCTCTCCCCTCTTTGGAAGAGCTTTATAGCTCCTGATGCCTTAAGAAAGTTCAAAACATTCTCAAAGATCCATCTCATCCTGGGCACCCTTTTTTTGAACTATTACCATCTGGCAGACGGTACAGAATAATAAAAACAAGCACAAATAGGCTGAAAAACAGCTTCTATCCCAGGGCAGTAACTCTTTTGAATTCTACTGTATAGTGCAGTGTTGGTGTGGTGTCTGGGGTTTTCAATTCAATGTGTGGAGGGTGAAGGGTGTGTGTTTGTGTTTATTTTCATGGTCATGATGTGCACTGAAGATGGTGTTTGATTTCGTTGTACAAGGTGCAATGACAACAAACTAAAGTAAAAAACTAAATTTTAAACAATTTTAAATTTGTATTACTAGAGACTAAATATGAAATAAAGTCATGCTCTGGGTCCTGTACAACCCCCTAAATCATAAAGAAAGCACAAATATGTCCATAAATATATTTGCTTATATATAAGTGGCCATCATTTTTTTCTATCAGCATTTCTATTCAGGCAACTGAATAACAAAATCGCAATTTTATCTTACAACTATGTTGTCAATGCTACTTATTCAAAATTTCATTATTTCACTGGGTAATGTTTTGTAGATGCTAATTCAGATCATTCTTTTTACTTTATTGTCTGACCTTGGGTTTTTTTTCCTGAAACATACCTAATGCTATCTGAAAGTGTTCATGCTATGAAATTGGTTCTTTGGTTATGGAAGTTTATGCTGTAGTAACAGTGGAAACAACTTTCCAACTATGCACATATACTTTTCCATTTGTACATAGCTACCTGAACATAAAACTAATTCTAAGTCAATTTGGCTTTTGACTTAATAAAGTAAGGCTCATTGATTGAAATGAGATTTAATCCCATGCAAATGTACGTAGAATTGAGGCTTCATTATTTTCTTAAGTGTCATCATGCTTTGTTCCTTTTGGAGAGTTTGGTAGAAGATGAAGATATTTGTTATTATTGCACTTCTTTAATTATCTACAATGAAATTGGCAAATTAGTTTCATTTGTTAAAAACATAGGTCTTTTGTGCATAATTTCTTGGAGCTCCTGCTGTGTCTATACTATTTAGTAACTTTAAAATCTGTAGCAAGAAAGAATCCCTTTTATGTAGCTTTTTTTGTGAAATTAGTTGAAGAAATTTATACTGAGAATATACATATACATATATATATATATATACTTAGCCTTACAGGAGTTAATGGAAAACAGAGCCATTCCATTATTATCTCTATACAGAGCCGTGGTAGTGCAGTGATTAGGGTGCAGTACTGCAGGCTACTTCTGCTGACTGCCAATTGCCTGTAGTTTGGCAGTTCGAATTCCAACAGGCTTAAGGTTGATTCAGACGTACATCCTTCCAAGTTGGTCACATGAGATCCCAGATTGTTGGGGGCAATATTATGCTCACTCTATAAACTGCTTAAGAGAGGGCTGTAAAGCACTATGAAGCAGTATATAAGTCTAAGAATAGAATACCTTTATTGTCATTGTATTCCACGAATACAATGAAATTTGAAAGCTACTCCAGCAGTGCCCGAAAACACAACATCACAATCACACTATGGAGTATTTAAAAATTAAAAAACTTAAAATAATAATAATAATAATTAAAAACCTAGTCTAAAACCTATCTAAAACATTTAGTAAGTTAAATAGTTTAAAAATGCCACTATATACATAGGACTAAATCACAAATGCACTGTTTGATTCAAGACAATTACTGCCTTGGAAAAGAAACTGTTTCTCAATCTATTAGTCCTCATTTTAAGACACCTATAACGTCTTCCTGATGGTAACAGTTCGAAATATGAATGACCAGGATGAGAACGGTCTGTGGAGATTTTTAATGTTCTAGAGAGGAGTCTGGTCTTCACAATCTCTTCCAAAGAAAAAGAGAGCAACCGATGATTTTTTTGTGCTGTGTTTATAACTCTCTAGAGCATCTTCTTATCCACTGCAGAGCATGCAGCATACCACACGGTTACACAGTATGCCAAAATGCTCTCAAAGTGCGATTGCTACTGCAGTAAGAAGAGAGCAAAGAAGCCACTTGTAATATCTTGGGACTCTCAGTTCCATGAGACGTCCATCGCTTGGGTTATACATAATTGTATTGTGGCTGTGAAGAAATCAAATCTGATTTTACCAAAAGGTCATCAAAGAACAGAAAACATGCTATTGAGAGAAATTCTTACAAAGAAAAGTGAGATCTGAGAGCTTGAAAGCCCCTGTTTCCTGCAAGCATCGGAGAAATTAACCAAGTTTTACTTGATAGAAAAAACTGCTGATATTCCAGCTCAACCGTATTCCAGTGTTTATTTAACCCTGGTGATTCTGACACGGTAAATACTGGAGTACTTGTAAACTTTGATAACAAAGGGCTCTGTGTGAAGACAGTTCTTCATTAGCAGCTTGCACTTCATTGTGGACAAAGTGAGTTATGTTTCATTTAAATAATTTTGGAGGAATTGCTTCTTTCATGATGCAGAAAATGTTTTTACTTTACCAACACCACCTAAGTTAGCATCTGTGTTATCTAATCCCATTGATTTTTTTTGTAACTTTGCTTGCCAAAGGCCTTATCGATACCTCCACATCATGTGGAAGAAGTTTCAGCTGTTTTTGTTGCTGTTATTCAGTCAGTCACTTCCAATTCTTCATGACACAATGGACATCATTTTTCAAAGACACTGTCAATAACTGCTTCTGTAAGCTTATGTCAACACTCAGAGTCATTAGCCATTTGTCTTTTTTGATTTTTCCAAGCATCAGGGTCTTCTGCAGTGATTTGAGCCTTTGCATTGTATGTCCAAAAACTGCAGCTTTAGCTTTTTAGTCACATTTTCAATGAACAGTCCACTTTTGTTTCATCCAATATTGAATTAGTTGTTCTTTCATTTCAATGTATTCTGAACTCAATTAAAAGTAGGCTTTTTAAAAATGTGATTCAGTTTCAACAAGTTTTTCTCATTTCCAATCATCAAAGTAATATCCTATCTGACATTGCTGATGCTTCTGCTAAAAAATTAATTCCAATTTATATTTCTTGTTTTCCAGCATTTCTCAAGATATATTCTATGTATAAAGTAAACCAAAAAAAAGATGATATGTAGCCATGGCACACTTTCTGCTTCTGAACTGTTTAGTTACTCCATATTCCATTACAAATGTTGCCTTCTACTCATTACATAAATTCTTAAACTGGCAGATCAGGTACATTTATGTTTTGAAAGGATAGCCACAATTTATTGTACTCTAGAGTCAAAAGTTTTTGAAGACTCAAGTAAAAACCAAATTTTTTTTTAAACTGCCTTTCAGTGGCAGATAGGACAGCACTCCAGAGGGTTAACATCATTGCCCAGAAGATCATTGGTTGCCCTCTCCCCTCTTTGGAAAAGCTTTATAGCTCCCACTGCCTTAAGAAAGTTCAAAATATTCTCAAAGATCCATCTCATCCTGGGCACCCTTTTTTTGAACTATTACCATCTGGCAGATGGTACAGAATAATAAAAACAAGGACAAATAGGCTGAAAAACAGCTTCTATCCCAGGGCAGTAGCTCTTTTGAATTCTGCTGTATAGTGCAGTGTTGGTGCGGTGTTGCAGTTTTTCAGTTCAGTGTGTGGAGTGTGAAGGATATGTGTTTGTATTTATTTTCATGGTCATGATGTGCACTGAAGATGGTGTTTGATTTCGTTGTACGAGGTACAATGACAATAAACTAAACTTTTTCTATTATCCATCAGAGATGCCAACAACGGGATCTCTTGTTGTCTCTGAATCCACCTTATACATCTGCCAGTTCTTGCTCCACGTCCCGCTGAAGCCCTAGGTGGTAAAATCTTGATATTAAGTATGAAAGGATATGAAATAAGTGCAATTACTTGGTAGTCTGGGCATTGTTTATCGCCACTGTATTTTTCACACCCACTTCGAACTGCAGCTCCCATCTTCATCGCATCGCCTTGCAAGCGTTTTTAGCAGCGCGGCAGATACTTCACCAACTCCAATAAGTTCTCCTGCTAGCAAATATCCGACGGGCAAAGAGAGCAGCAACTTCCGATTAAGCCTTTGAAGCTCGGAAACTCCGGCCTGCCAATAGCCAGCGTGCTTCGCTTTTATCAAGAAGCAACCAATTTCTTGGCCTGGGGGGAAGGGAAGGGGGGACGGTCGTCGGAGAGAAGAGTACAAGGCAAAGGGTTAAAGAAAATTAAAGTCGCCGAGTAAAATCACTGAGAATTAAAGTTAGACTAGGAAAGGAGCGGAGATTATGACTTTTACTCCGGAAAAGTGGAGTGCCGCCGGCCTGGCAAGCCTGAAACTTGGAATGGTTCAGCCGCCCCTAGCAACCCTCGCGGGCGTCCTGGAGCTTGGAGACCGAGCGGTTGGCCCGGCTTAGGAAGGGAAGCACGCAGGCTCGGTGGGTACCGGCGGGGCTGGGAAAGGCGCTGGGAAGCGGGGGTCGCGTCGTTTCTGGAGGTGGGACTCGGGTGCCGTGCGGGCTCCGTCCGAAAGCCGGTCACCTAGCCGGTCTATGGGGCCATGAGAACAGCCCGGCCGGTGGCCAGTCTGGATGGACGTTATAGCAGGTTGTCTTGAGGAGAGGGTGTGGGGTGGGACACAGCGGGAAGCGGGGCAAGCTACTTGGAGGCTCTCTCGGGTCTGTGGTTTCTCTGGGGCACGGAGCCTACAAAGCTAACAGGCGGTGCCGGATGCATATTAACACAGCTGAACAGTCGGGCAATACAGATAGTCCTCGACTTACGACAATCCGTTTAGTGACCGTTTGAAGTTACAGCGGCAAGGGGGAAGTGGCACGTGGCTGTTTTTCCACCCTTAGAACCCCTGTAGCATCCCCATTGTCAGGTGATCCAAATTGGGATGCTTGGCAACTGACTCCTATTTGTGGCAGTTTCAGTGTCCTGAGGTCTGCTTCTGAGGAGCAAAGTCAACCCTTGGGGAAGACAAATTCACTCAACGACCGTGTTGCTACTCAGCTGCTGCAGCGATCCTCTTAACAACAGTGGCAAGCAAGGTCGCAAAATCACTTAACAAATGTCTTGCTTAGCAACAGATGTTGGGCTCACTTGTTGTAAGTTGAGGACTGCCTGTATGTGCCTGCAATAAATAAATAAGCAAACGATGGCTTGCAGAATAATGCACCGTGGGTTGGGTTCTCCATAACGGGCTAAAGCATAGTTTGCAAAGCACAAGGACCTGGTTCCTTCGAGACCCTAAGCCACAAGCAAGCCAAGTACATTGTGGTCCAGTATGTTGTGAGCCATCTTGCAGAGTCGGTGTTATTCAGTACAAGCTAAAGTGAGAGCCCATGCTGGAAAGATGCTCCTTATTGAAACAGCTATTGTCTGAGGATTTATTCAGTCTCAAATCAACCCAAATTAAAGGAAAGATCTGGCAAGTAATGCCCCATAGGTGAGGTCCAAAGCAGAGTAGGGCCAAATCAACATATCGTAGAGATCAAGATCACAACTGTTGCTATCAGTTCTAGGCAGAAGAAAATATTCAGAAAGTATTGGCCCTGTGTGGTTTGGAGCAATTATAGCACTGTTTTTCAGGAAGGAAGTGACTTCAAAATCTGGGGGCCAGGAAAACCTTTGTATAGATTCGTTTTGTGTGCAAAGAGGTTTTTCAAATAGTCACTTGTTGGTAACTTTGTATGCAGACTGTTGCCTATGCTGTACATGGGGCTTCCCTTGAAAATTGGTTGGAAGCTGCTGCTTATCCAGCAGATGGGCAATTATGGACATGTCACAATATGGAATATCTTTATTTTGTGACCTGCACTGCTTTCCAGTTGGTTTCTTGATATAGTGGTATGTGGGGATGACCTTAGAAGATAAGAGGAAGAGCAACAGGCTTTTAGACTTTCAAGACTCTATTTATGTAACCTCATAAAAAAAGTAGAGTTAGTACTCATGATTTGTACTTCCTGTCTGGATTACCTCCATGTCTTCAAGTATTTCTTCTCTACTTACTTTTACTCTCAGAAAACTAAGGATGGTCCTTTCTGAAATACTTCCTACGTCCCCTCTGTTTCTGTAGGCTGACGTATCTCATATGTGACAGTTGTCTAGTCTACAGCTCTTCCTCCTGCCTCCCAAAGTTATTCCTATACACTAGACAGCTGGTTAATATCTTCATAGTATAGAATAGATAATCCTTGCTTATTAACCATTTGTTCAAAGTCATGTTGGTGCTGAACAAATGGTGGTTACAGTTGATCCTCAGAGTTATGGCCATTGCAGCAATTAAAATTAAAATGGGGTGCTTGGCAGCCTGCCTACATTTATGACTGCAGGGGGCACTTTAAGTCTCCCCGCCTGCCTGTCTCCCAACATTTCTGCCTTTTTGGCCACCCTACATTCCACTTCCTATCTGTGACCTCTCCCACCTTACCTATGTGACCTTTGCAGTCTTCTTCCTGCCTTGCTGTGGCAGTAGCTGAGCTTTGTAAGGTCTCCATGAAGGTTATGTGAAGATCTTTGCAAAGGGCCAGCTGCTGATGAGGCCAGATGTGCCTCAGCAGCAGGAGGAAGAAAATGGTAAAAGTCATCTGGAGGCAGTGAGGGGGCAGCAGTGGCGGAGTGTGGGGTGGCCAAAAGGGCAGAGATCGGGGAATAGGTGGGGGAGAGTTGAAGTGGGAGTGACAGCTTCAGAACAGGAGAAGCATGAGGTCATCACCTAATAACAGTATGGTAATCATCAAACAACCTCAATTAGGACTATCAGAAAAGCGGTGCAGTTATATGGGGTTTTTTTTCCTTTTAATACAATTTTTGTTTTATTTTCAAACTTAAAATACAAACTCCAAAAAAGAAAAGAAAAGAAAAAAAAAAGAGGAGGAAAAGAAACAATAATAAAACAACATAAAACCAGAAAAATATGCATTAAAAACAAAGTGATAAAGTTAAACATATTCTGGATTGTCCACCCTGTTGAATACTGATAAATACGTATTAACAGTAGTTTTGAAAAGCAGTTTTTCAAAAAATTCCAAGAAGGTTTTAACACTAAAATCATTGGGCTCCTGCCCTTCTTTTGTATCTATTTTGGTGCCATTGTAAAGAATATATAGTATATGATGTTTTATTTATTTATTATACATCATTTATTATAATTTATTATTACTGTAATTTTAACATAGTTTCTCTAATGGATGCAAAATATAAGCAACTAGCTTGATACCCTAGCTCGATACCTATGTTTTGCTACGAAACTGTGGTCGGGCTTAGTTTTTGGGGAGGGGAATTCTGCCTCTGTCTACCAGCATCCATCGGTATTCATCCAGCTAGCATCCTGTCAGTGTATGAGAGTTGAGGGCTATTTGGAAACTGAAACAGTATTTGCTGTGTGAGCGAGAAGGAGACAGCAAGGAGCCTGGGCATGGCTTAACTCAACTGTTCTGTACTAAAACTGAAACTCCTCTGTTTGTGTTTTCCATTTGGAACAGATTTTTTTTCAGGTGGGGAGGGGGAATAGAACTCCTTAGAATCAGAGCATGTTAATAATAATATACAAAATACTAATGCTCTGATGGTCATTTCAAAAATTGCTTTCTTAGTGAGCACCTAGAAGCCAAGAGGAACATATGTGACAAATTTCAAGTTTGTAGGCTTTACGGTTCTGGAGATTTTGTGATGATGCGTGAGTGGTATTTTGCTTTTATATATAGGTAGATTTAAAAGCAAAAATATAAGCAAAATATAAGCATTTTTTGTCAGGGACAAATAAGTAAATGTTCCATAACAAAGTAAACACAGAAGAAACATATAATGATGCACACAGTGGAGAGTAAAAAGGGAAAAAATTAAAAAGGAAAAAAAGACCAGATATATATATACAAAAATAGAGTAAAACAACAAAATTCTTTTAAGAACAAGTAAAATACCAAATCCTTACAGTAGAAATTTGTTGAAAATCAAATACAATCACTTTCACTATCAAAGGAAAGTCCTCATGCCACTGACTTCCATGCAGCAAAAGGGAAAGTGTTATGAAAATTCATTTTGTAATATGAGAAGGGGATATAAGATAAATCAGCATTCAGCCAAACATTTAATAGTTAAAAATATAGACCAAGACAAAAGAAACTTCAAAACATGATGTTAAGACAGAGGTATGCCTACAGAACCTGAAAAACTATTGGAAAAGATGGAAACCTGACCCTCTGGCATTGCTTACTGAGAATTGTGATCCACTGGATTCTCTTCCCAGGCAAGATCCTTGATGACGGATCTTGGGAACCCGAGAGGTGGCATGGCGCAACCAAGGGGCTAAAATGTAAAAGGGTGTGTAAGGGGAGGCTTTTAACCTTTTTAATCAGAGGTTTAAAAGGGTTAGGGAGGGGTGGGTAGTCCGGGCGGGTACCTGGGGTGGTTCCACCGAATCAACTCTTAGTTCAGTCCAGGTCGGTAGAGGGTCGCGGCGTGGGGTGGGTGGGTGGGTCTCTGAGACCTTGGGGAACAGGGTGGGAATTGCAGTTCCTAGGGCGATGGGGTATGGCAGGAGATGGAGAAACAGAGGGCCGTATCATGGTTTGGGAGTGCGCCCACGCTATCTTCGAGCTGTGGCGCACTCCAACCCTCTTGTTTCCGCTCACTCCCCCGGGGATATGGGAAGTGACATCCCTGGGCTTAGGTTGGTCTATGTAAATGCCAGGTCTGTGGTAAATAAAGCTCCCCTCCTCTGCGAACTTATCAAGGAGGAGGCTGCAGACCAGGCTTGCATCACAGAGACCTGGTTGGGACTGGAGGGAGGGGTCTCTCTGTGTGATTTATGTCCCCCAGGTTTCCGGGTGCTCCACCAGCCACGAGCCCAGGGTAGGGGCAGTGGGGTGGCCGTAGTTATTAGGGAGACCTTGCTTCCAAGGGAGGTCACTATCCCGCAGATGGGCAGGTGTGAGTCTCCTGTGGTTGGGCCCTGGTGGTCAGTTGGGCCTGTTGCTCGTGTACCTTTCCCCCAGCTGTGTGGCAACGTCCCTGCCTGAACTGCTTGACGTTCTCTTGGGAGTGGCGGTGGAATTCAACCTGCCCTCCCTGGTGAGACATCGATTTTGGGTCAGGAGTTCATGGCTTCCATGGCGGCTATGGACCTGACCCACATAATTCAGGGCCTCACTCATGAGGGGGGGGACACACTCGACCTGATTTTCATCTCGGGGCAGTGGTGTAATGATCTGGGGGGTTTGCCAACTATTCAGCCCCTGTCATGGACTGATCATTATCTCCTATGGCTGGTCTTTCAGCAGGCCACCCCACGCTGCTGGGAGGAGGAACCAATTAGATGGTTCCACCCCAGACGCCTGATGGACCCTCAGGGGTTTCAGATGGCGCTGGGGTTATTTCCCTCTTCCCTTACTCACAGATCGGCAGAGGCCTTGGCGGCCGCCTGGCAACAGGCAGCCTCAGAGGCTCTCAACCGGGTTGTCCCCTTGTGGCCCCTAACCTGTTGCAGATCCCGGTTAGCTCCTTGGTTTTCGGAGGAGCTCCGGGAGATGAAGCGTCGAAGGAGGGGCCTGGAGAGCAGGTGGAGGTCAATCCGATCCGAATCTGACCGTGCCAGCTAAGAGCCTACATTAGGACTTATCTGGTAGCGATGGGAGCGGCGAAGTGTGCTTACTTCTCCGCTCTCATTGCATCCGCAGATGATCGCCGGGCCATCTTGTTTAGGGTCACTCATTCCCTCCTACATCAGGAGGTGAGGGAGGACCCTTTGCAGGGAAGGGCCGAGGAATTTAGTCAGCATCTGCTGGATAAGGTCGCTTAGATTCGGGCCAGCTTGAACTCCGACTGGCAGGAGTCAGAGGAAGGAGTGACAATGAGTCTGGCTAATACCATCTGGGATGAGTTTGAGCCTGTGTCCTTAGATGAAGTGGACAGGATCATGCGGAGGCTGAGTTCCACCATGTGTTTATTGGACCCGTGTCCCTCCTGGTTGGTTTATGCCACCAGGGAGGTTAGACATGGCTGGCTCCAGGCAGTACTCAACACTTCATTGAGGGAGGGCTTCTTTCCCGCCGCCTTGAAAGAGGTGGTGGTGAAACCCCTCCTTAAGAAGCCTGCCTTGGACCCATCCATTTTGAATAACTTCCGTCCTGTCTCCAACCTTCGCTTTGTTGCAAAGGTTGTTGAGAGCGTGGTGGTTCAGCAGCTTCCGGGGTTCCTGGAGAAAGCTGATTACCTAGATCCGTACCAATCGGGCTTCCGGCCCGGGTACAGCACGGAGACAGCATTGGTTGCGCTAATGGATGATCTCTGGAGGGCTTGGGACCGGATTTTCCTCTGTCCTAGTCCTATTAGATCTCTCAGCGGCTTTTGATACCATCAACCATGGTATCCTATTGTGGCATCTCGGGGGGTTGGGGGTGGGAGGCACCGTGTTACGGTGGTTCTCCTACCTCTCGGGTTGCTCGCAATTGGTGTTGGCAGGAGGGCAGAGGTCGAGCCCAAGGCCCCTCACCTGTGGGGTGCCTCAGGGGTCGGTCCTCTCACCCCTCCTGTTCAACATCTATATGAAGCTGCTGGGCAAGATCATCCGTGGTTTTGGGGTGAGGTATCATCAATATGCGGATGATACCCAGCTTTTCATCTTCACCCCAAACCACATCAGTGATGCCCTCTCTGTGATGTCCCGTTGTCTGGATGCGGTGCGGATCTGGATGGGGAGGAACAGGCTTCAACTCAGCCCAGCCAAGACTGAGTGGCTGTATGTACCGGCATCTCGGAGTATCCAGGATATTCCATCTTTGGTCATGGGGGGAGAGATTTTGCCCCCTGTGGATAGGGCTCGCAACTTGGGTGTCCTCCTGGATACACAGCTCAGTTTGGAGGAGCAGGTGGGAGCTGTGACCAGGGGGGCATTTGCCCAGGTTTGCCTGGTGCGCCAGTTGCACCCTTATCTGGACCGAGATGCCCTACGGATGGTCACCCATGCACTTGTCACTTCCCGAATCGACTGCTGCAATGATCTCTACATGCAATTGCCCTTGCAGACCACTCAGAGGTTACAGCTGATGCAGAATGTGGCCGCGCGGGTTGTGATTGGAGTATCGAGATACACCCCTCCTGCGTCAGCTGCATTGGTTGCCAGTTGCCCTCCGGGTAAGATTCAAGGTGTTGATGTTAACATATAAAGTCCTACATGGCTTGGGTCCAGGGTACTTGTGAGAGCATCTCCTGCCAGCATCGCATTCCGATCGCCCTCTACGTTCCCACAGGCAGGGCCTCCTTGGGGTGCCATCAGCCAGACAATGTCAGCTGGTGGTGCCCAAGGATAGGGCCTTCTCTGTGGGAGCACCCACCCTGTGGAATCAGCTCCCCTTGGGGCTCCGCTTGGCCCCGGACCTCCGCTCCTTCCACAGCGACCTGAAGACTTAGTTGTTTCAGCAGGCCGGCCTGGACTGAAATGAGGTGGGGTGGGGTTTTTTTAAAGGGAATTTTAACTAAATTTTACTGATTTTTAGATTTATTGGGCTTGTAATTTAATTATTTTTTATTAACTTACTTTGTATTGTGATTTTATACTGTGAGCCACCCTGAGTCCCTAGGGAGAGATGGTGGCATACAAGTCTAATAAATAAAATAAATAAATAATAAATAAAGTATAGGAACACAGACTTCTGAGGATTGTCATGAGTTATTCCAAATCCTGTTCAAAACCCGGGGACCATGCTGCCAAAGAGCATTGCTGGCAGGAGAAAAATGCCATTTTCTGGAGACTCCTCAGTTAAGTGATGTTTCATCTAATGATCACTTCACTTAGCGATGGAAATTCTGGTCCCAATTAGGTTCGTCAAATGAGGACTATCTAATATAGAATTTGTCACTATGAGAGATTGTCTCTTACAGTTTATGCCTCTGCTGTGTGATAAGTACTTATCAGGAATATGTAATTGATTATAGTTCTCATCAGTTACATAGTGTCATCTTATGGGACTGAAGAAATAGACCTTTTCTGCCATAGCATCTAAAGAGCATTCCCCAGAGATTTGCATGGCCCCCTACCCTGGCTTTTATAAACAGGCCTTAATAACCAATTTTTCCTAGGTATGTGGTAGGCCTCTGGTAGGAATATTTATGTCTAGGTTATTTTATTGATATTTCTGAACATTTATTGTACCTTTTTACTTGTTATTTTGTTCTGACCTGATTTTAATATTATATACCACTTAGAGTTGTTATGGAGTCTGATGGCCTTAGGAATTTAATAAATAAATTTATGAATCCAAAGACAAAAGGAAGATAGAAGGAGACCTCAAACACAAAAACACTTGTTTGAAGTCCGGCAATAAAATATTGTCAGAGAACAAAATAAAATAAGAAATTTCAAGATTGTAAAGAAAGTTGGGCAGACCATTTTTTTTAGCCTATATTTTCAGCCATTACACAAAACAAAGACAAATTAAAACTTATGTAATTAACTTCAGGTGTGCAAAAATCAGATCTGAAAAACATTTTTTTTAAAAAAAATGGTATTGGGAACTTTCATCATATACGGTAATCTGCCCTCACTCTCTTGCCCTCGGGCATATAAAAATAGCAAAAGGCACGTAGTTTAAAAATGAAACATTGGAGGGAAAATGAAAGTTAGAGCAAAGGCTTTTTTTGAAGTTGCAGAAAAACATGCTCCTTTCAAATAACTTTTTTTTATTTTTTAATTACATTTATATGCCGCCCTTCTCCGAAGACTCAGGGCGGCTTACAATTTTTGGGATACAACCCAATGCGCTCAGCAATAGCCTTCATTCCATTGTATATGCCTGCTTATTACTAAGCGGCATTTTTACAAAGTCAGCTTATTGCCCCCAACAATCTTGGGTCCTCAATTTACCTACCCCGAGAGGATGGAAGGCTGAGTCAACCTTGAGCCTGGTGGGATTCGAGCCTGCAGTAATTGCAGGCAGCTGAAACTTAAGTGCTAGGCATTTAACAGCCTGCCCCACCAAGGCTCAAATAATTTGCTTGTTTTCTTTCTCCAAGCCTTAAATAAATGATAAAAAATAAAGATTTTTGAAGTTTCTCCCCATTCATGCATATATATTTCATTACTACTATTCTTGTGAAGAGTGGTGTACAATAAGGCAGTGAAACCATTTCCAGTAAAAACAAGCAAATAACAAAAATTAAAATTCATTTTAAAAAGCACCCTACGAGGTGGTTTAGTTCTAGAGAAGTTGTTTGCCTTGTGGATGCTTATGTTAAGTAACATGTTTTTAATTTTTGTTTAAGCAAACACAGGATGGAAACAATTAGTATCTTCCCAAGGAGAAAATTCCATAATTAGGACACTACAATTGAACAGTTTTTCTTCTAGCCACCATAGTGTCAGAGAAACTGAGTAGTTGCATCAGGATTAGGATCTAAATCCTGACTGGCTTTAAAACCAAACCCAAATTTGGAAATCAGATGGAGGGGCTTTTTGAGCATTTGATGAATTTACTGTTTCACTAATATATTGGATCCTGATTCAGGTAATTTAAGACACAATAAGCAATCAGAGATATTCATTTTTCCTGAAATGCACTGAACAACAAAAATTGTATGGCTGCAGTATTTAAATAAGATGGTGGCTGCAAGGTGGCAAAATGATGGTTTAGTATGATTAAAGAATGTGTACAAAGAAATTGTGTTTTATTAACAGCACAAATTGATGTCTGTACAGATAATTATTAAAATCTTCTATAGTCCAAAGTTTGGTGCTTAATCCATAAAATCCTCTGCTCTAAGGAAGAAACTGCACAGTTGGCATATACAAAAGGCATCTTTGATCCATCTTCCCGAGTCTAGAGCAAAATGGAAGCAATTTCCAAATGACTACCATCAGTCACCACAAAAGTTGTTATATTGAGATTATAATAAGCCAGACAAGGTTGCCTAATGGCCTCATTTTTCAGTGGTTGAAATGCAGAGTCAGCTGCTGCAGATCAGTGCCAAGTGGTTCCCTTTTTAATCAGCAGTCAGAGTTGGTCTGCTTAATTAAGAATAACTGTCATACAATAGTTACAGTAGCTAGAAAAGAACTAGCAAACCCAGGTTTTCAAGAGTTGAGCTTGCAGAATAACTTCTGCCTTCTTTGAATCAGGTTTAATTTCCTCAGCTGAGATAACATGCCATAATATAACAATCTCTTCAAAACCAAAATGATATTTGTTTTATTTAGTTTATATCTTTTGAGAGTTTAAATAGGACTTGATCAAGCCTATAGTATCTGTGGTGCTTTTTCAAATGGGGAAATTCTGGTGGCAATTCTATTTGCCAAAATGTCCGGTGCATCTATGTTAGCAAATCGGATGCACCTTGCATAGAACCACAAAATGTTATCTATTTGTACAGCCTTGTTTATGCCCCTTCCCAGATTAATACAAGGCAGATATAATAATTTGCAATTAATATTAATTGTAAATATAATAATATAACAACTAAAAATGGGGCTTGCCTACTCCAAGGAGGATGAGAGTTATACTAGAGGCTCAACCACACTGGGCATGTTCATCAGAGGAGCGAAATGAAGAATTCCTCTCCTATATACAATGTAAGTATTTATAATTTACGAAAACCCATGCCAGATTTTTTTTTTAATTACATTTATATGCCGCCTTTCTCCGGAGACTCAGGGCGGCTTACAATTTTTGGGATGCAACCCAGTGTGCTCAGCAATAGCCTTCATTCCATTGTATATGCCTGCTTATTACTAAGCGGCATTTTTACAAAGTCAGCTAATTGCCCCCAACAATCTTGGGTCCTCAATTTACCTACCCCGAGAGGATGGAAGGCTGAGTCAACCTTGAGCCTGGTGGGATTCGAGCCTACAGCAGTTGTAGGCAGCTGGATCTTAAGTGCAGGCAATTAACAGCCTGAGCCACCAAGGCTCTTATTGTTCGTTGCCCAGATCAACATGAACTTTGCGAGGTGTTGGAGTTCCTGGCTATCTAGTGACAAATGGACTGCAAAGACACAGGACTATTGACTGTGCAAAGAGGGTCAGCAGGGGCAGAACTACTGGAAGAAAAGTTGTTTACCTGTTTCAAATATACAAAACAACAATGAAATAGTGATCTGTTATTACAAATCAAATTACAAATTATTACAAATTACAAGTCCAAGAAGAGGAGGATAAGAAGAAAAGAATGCATTAATTCTGGAAAGAAAACATCCTGACTCAGAAATAACAACAGAAGCTAGCAGATCAACATTAATTTATAATACAGATTAAAGTATTCACAGAAGCAGAATGGGAAGAACTGCAAAGATCTACCCCACTGGGCAAAGAAATCGGAAGCTTTGCCAGAGTAGAACAGACAGTAAAGGCAAGCCAGGGGGAGTCTGCAATAGAGGAAGCAGCATAGCTTATAGAATTGTTTTTATTTACAAACCAGACAGAAAGAATAAAGCCTTCTAACTAAAAAAAAAAAGGAATTGAAACAGAATAATTGAGCATCTAGAACAGCACAAAAACACCAATAAGGTTGCCTTCACTGAAGCTTGTTGTAAAGAAACAACTAGTAGCAATAGCACTTATATACAGCTTCACAGTGCTTTATAGTTCTCTTTAAGAGGTTTACAGAGTCAGCATCTGAGGTGGTATTCAGCAGGTTCTGACTGGTTCGGTAGCGGAAATTTTGAGTAGTTCGGAGAACCAGCAAATACCACCTCTGACTGGAGATTTTACAGTATCCTTCCCTTGCCATGCCCACCAAGCAACGGCCACAGAACCAGTAGTAAAAAAATTTGAATCCCACCCCTGGTCAGCATAATATTGCCCCCAACAATCTGGGTCCTCATTTTACTGACCTCGGAAGGATAGAAGGCTGAGTCAACCTTGAGTCTGGTGGGATTTGAACTGCCAAATTGCAGGCAGCTGATAGTCAGCAGAAGTGTCCTGCAGTACTGCACTCTAACCACCGCGCCACCACGGCCGGTACAAGTATTAAAAGATGTAAATACTGTAATATGAAATATAAATATTAGCTCACTACAAGAGACAAACTACCAACTAACGGCTGCAGTTATAACTAGATACAAAATCAGCAAACAAGAAAACAGGCCAAATTAGAAGTTCAGAATGGAAACTAACATAAGCATGCTAAGATCAAATGAAAGCAACTAGAACAGATGAAAGAAAAACTGAAGAACAAGAAACCAACAAATGCCCAATCAAGAATAATCACCTAGATACAAGGAAAATAATGGAAGCACTGGAAATAATAAAGCAGCAAATAACAGCTATAATCAAGAAGATCAGCAGATATGAAGCTCAAATTGCACACTATAGGTAGAATCTCCAATTTCAGTTAAATGATAAATGTTTCTACCAATCCATCAGTGGAGAGACTGTAACACTTTGAAAATATGCAGTTCTGCCCCCTGCCCTCTCTCTACATATACACATACACACACACATACATACATACATACATACATACATACATACATACATACATACATACACAACTTGTAATAACAGCAGAAATGGAGAAAAGGGCAAAGAAGATCAAGAATTAGTCAGCATCAGGTAAAAATGGATGGCATGGTTTTTTTGTTAAAACAGCTGACTGGTCTATTCCCAATCATTTCTAAGCAGTTCAAGAACAGACTTCAAGGAGGGAAAATAAATGTGTATGCTGTCCAATTTGTTGGTAAATCAACCTGTTCAATATCCAATTTGTATTTTTGTGTTCTATTTTTGCAATACCACTATTCAACATTTTGCTTAATTCAGCATTCATAGCATCTACCTATGTATGTCTGAAAATCTGTCTGAAAGGCACAGTATATTCAAGCACTTTCAGCACTGAATATTCAGTAAGGTACTCATGCACTTTAAACAAGAAGTTGTATACCAGTTGACTCCGCTGATTCTGAGAATAATTAGTGGCATTCATAATAGGGTTCACATGGTCTCCTTTCTAAAGAATATGATGAGTAAAAGTAACTTTCAGTCAAGTAACCATTGAAGATCTAGATCTCCTTGGATAAGGTATACAAAATAATCAACCACAATTCCAAATGAATTTGTGGAGTAACTGAAGCATATGTGTTGTAGGTGGGTGAGGCTGACCATAGGCAAAAATTAAAATAAATAAAATAAATGTTGGTAATAACTCTGCTTGCAAATTCAATAATATCATCATCACCGTCATTTTAGCCATTGTCTATCCACTGCAAGAAGAAGGCCTCTTTTACCTATTTCCAGTCAATATGGTCTTGAGCTTGCTTTTGGCAGTTGGGCCCACAATACTTGCTAATGTCGTCATTGATTCACCTTATTTTAGGTGTGGGTGCTTTTATCAAGTGGGAACCATTCTATCACTGCCTTGGTCCACCTGCCATCAGTTCTTCTTGGTATGTGACCAGCCCATTTGCATTTCCATTCTTTTACTCTTTTGATGATATCCTACATTTTCATTTGCTCTCTAATCCATGTGCAGGTCTTTCTATCTTGTCTTGTAATGCTAAGCATGTATCTTTCTGTAGCTCTTTGCGCCACTTGTAGTTTTTTTTAATTGATTGTGAGGTTAGTATCCATGTTTTGCCAGCATATGTAAGAGTAGGTAGCACACACTATTGAAAACTTTTCAGGCATAGGGGGAGGTTGTTCTTGAAAATAGTGCTTAGTTTGCCAAATGCCTGTCAACCACATTTAACACACCAATCAATTTTCTTTATTGTATCACCTTCCACTGAGATCTGTTGGCTAGGGTATATGTAGTGGTTTACTATGCCTAGATCTTTTCCAAATATAATTTTTTTCTTTCTTTGGTGAATTTAATATACTTTGCTGTAAAATTCTGTCGAGTCCCAGAAGTTTAGTTAGCATCCATGAACACAATTTCTTTCTCTTTGGAATCCAAAACATGAATTCATTATCTTTACTTTCTATTGTCTTTTTATCCCCTACAGACTTTTCTCCTTTATATGGTTGTTCATGTTCTTATTTTCCTCACAACAACAAAACACTGTTAGGTGAATTGGGCTGAGAGAGAGTGACTGGCCCGAGATCACCCAGTTGGCTTTCATGGCTAAGGCAGGACTAGAACTCATGGTCTCCCAGCTTCTAGTCTGGTGCCTTAACCACCAGATCAAACTGGCTTGCTGATGAACATATATAATTAAATCTCTATAGAGATGCTATCCTTGCAGCCATTAGGTGACTTTCTTCTTGAGTACTTTCATATAATTTATCATGGTAACTGCTACATTATATGTATCAAATCTATTGCAATTATGTGCCTGTGTTTTGTGAATGTATTTTCTCACTTCTTGATATTATATCATATCTGCTGCTTAGCACCTTAGCTGACTCCCTAAAAGCATTGACATATGTATCTACAGAAACTTTAGAAGCCTATAGGCTATGTCCAGCTTTTAATTGTTTCAACACAATGCTTATGCATAGAGGGAAGTATTTAACCAAAGTACCTTTAGCTTATGGGAAAAGGTATGCTTTTTCTCCTGGTAAATTTGAAGAAGAAACCACAACTGAAGCAGAGATCTGAAGCAGTGCAATCAGAACACCTTCCTTGTCAGGCTTGATAGCTAATTTATAGCATGCAAAGATGTCCATCAACATGCTTATGTCATCTGGATGTTTTTAGTGACTGTCAGTCAGTCATGTTTCTTTTTAAATTATGTATTCTTTTAAATAATATAAACCTCCAGAGTTTTTTAAAATTCAAATTGCCTCAAAATCCAATAAATAAATAAATATTAAAAGGGGATGAAGAATATAAAGCTAGCCATGCTTATATAATACTCTAGGAT
This sequence comes from Naja naja, assembly GCA_009733165.1. NCBI lineage: Eukaryota > Metazoa > Chordata > Lepidosauria > Squamata > Elapidae > Naja > Naja naja. The sequence continues at coordinate 79,793,345 of CM019149.1, forward strand.
ATTACTTAACAATTGTTGTTGTTTTCTTACTAGGTTCTTTATTCAAACTCTTGATTATATAATTGTTTTAGATATGCTTTTCCTTTCAGTCTATCTTTGTATACTTTTCACAAGTCTTTTCTCTTCTTGTCTGCCACACAGTCCTCTGAGAATGTAATATTGTCTACAGAACTAAAAGGAAACAGGCATAAAAGTGTACTATTAAAACATGTGATATTTATGCCCATTTTTAGTTTATAGGTTTATTCTAACATAAATTCTCCTGGATCATTTGCAAGTAACCACACTAGCTGCTTCTCTAACCTTCACTGTTCAGCAAAGAACAGGAGCAATCTTGTCATCCCCACAAGATAGACCAGACTAAAAAACAAGTGCCGTATAGGTTAAAGGTAAAAGTTGCCCTCGCACATACATGCTAGTTGTTTCCGGCTCTAGGGGGCTATGCTCATCTCTGTTACAAAGCCGAAGAGCCAGCGTTGTCCAAGGATGTCTCCATGGTCTTGTGGTCGGCATGACTAAACGCCAAAGGCACATGGAATGCTGTTACCTTCCCACCAAAGTGGTCCCTATTTTTCTAATTGCATTTTTACATGGTTTTGAACTGCTAGGTTGGCAGAAGTTGGGACAAGTAATGGGAGCTCACTCCATTATGCAGTGCTGGGGATTTGAACTGCCGACTTTTCTGATCGATAAGCTCAGCGTTTTAGCCACTGAGCCACCACATCCCTTCCCTATAGTTAGGACTATACTATCAGAATCTTGCAAGGCTGAATGTGTCTCCCGCTCCCCCGCCCCACACAGACTTTATCTTCATGTGAATTAGGGGCTTGTTTGAGAAGTTTTTTTCAAATTAGTTTCTTGGAAGAGGCTTACACACCACTTACCTGGCTGTTGCCTTAGTGGCTCTTCCTCTCATCCTTCAAATATATTTCCTATGCCCTCTACAAATCTAGCCTTTCTTAAATTAAATGCCATAAATCATGTATCTCAACATTGTTCTAGTGCTCAATTTTTTTTACACAACACAGTGGTAATTTGATAGGCAGAGAAGTGTGGAAGGGATTGCAACAGTAAGTCTTATAACAACTTGGGTCTTGTTGCACCATCCAGTTTTTTACACATCAGGTCCTAGTACAATCCGTACCCATCATGGCTGTATCTTCCATCTTTGAAAACTAAAAAGTGGTGATCAAATTCAAAACCAGCTCAAACTCTTTTTTTATACTTTCCATATGCTTTACCACTACCAGTGGTAGTAGGAACACTTGAAATCATTTTGAAACTGATGTGAAAAGCAGTCCAAAACAAGTATAATCAGCACTGTATATCATACTTGTATATAAATAAAATTATAAAATATTTCATCTGTATGTTTAAAGGCACGATTTTGGAAAAGTTGTACAAAAACAATGTGCTGTGTTTTTCAGGATTTGAACTTCAAGGTACAAAGTCTTTTCTAAAATCAGACACATTTTGCTTATTCCTGAGATAAGCAAAGGATGCATTAAGGATGCATTAGCAAACAAACACACTAATTTGTTGCTGTCCTTTAACCTTTTTAGTTACGACTGAATTTAAAAACATTTTTTTCTTTCCTTGCAATAACAATTGAGTCATTTTGAACCTCATTAAACAAGTTATGGTTTTTATACTTAGTTGAAATATTACATCAAAGAAAAACCAATAGATCAAAAGCTTGTGCCAATGAATAAGAAGAATATAGCATGGCGATGTTTAATGTTTCCAGTGTGAATTTTGGCTTTGACTAAGAAACTTAAATTGTAGTTAATCTTCTCAGCACTTATGTTGTATCAGCATTCCCACATTTCATTTTATCTTAGTATTATTAAACAATCCTAATATAGAATATTCTATGCATATCCAGAACATGTATTTTAAGATATTGTGGAGCTGATGGTATATCTTGATAATGCACTCAGCAATAGGATAGATGAGCTAGTATGGGGTATTATTTAGGATATCAGTTTTTGTGATATTTTAAAATATTTGTTATTGATCATTACATAGTAGTATATGATACATATTAATAAACCAGGGACTATCAATATATAATTATATATTGATAATATATACTTTTTCTTAGTTTGTTAGGGGAATTTTTGTTACTAATCTTTTCCTTTTTTTTCTTTAAATTTAAAGATTCTTTTGTTAGTTGTGTGGGAGGTTTGTGGTGTATTTAGATGTTTTGCCAACCAAGGGGAATAATATGAACATAACATGTAATAACCATCAGTCAATTGCAAAAGGCAGCTTTAGTCTGAACAGCTTACATCCTGCAATGATAACTTTACCACATCAAACAATAATATCTGGCTATCCCAGGACTTCAGGAAGGACTTGATAGCTGGATAAAAATCCAGCTGGATGGGTCGGATAGGATTGCAAGGGTGTGTGAAAGAAGGATTCTATTTCTATGTATCCTTCCATCCCATACTATCTTATCAGAACCTATCCTTCCATCCCCCACACCATCCAGTCTCAACAGTCAGTATTATCCTTCCATCTCCCCACCATTAGAAATGATGAAGCTTCTTAGATAAGAAGTGAAATGTTTTCTTCTTTCTCAAGGGAAAAAAAACAATCTAGTTGCCTTTTGAAAAAAGCACCTTTGAGATATTTGTTCATTTGTTTCAACAATATACTGTATTTATCTCTTGACTATTAATTAATAAGGTCAGTAATATTGCATGTTTTTCAAGAGTGTAAACATTATCCAGGCATTTGTGTTTGAAAAACAACTTGACTTATTATTTTAAAACTTTGCTCTTCTCCCACATTATTGTAGGTTTAATTCTAAGGGAATGAAAGAATCAGACAAGACGTTGCAAGTTTAGATTGAGTATAAAACATCTGTCTTGTTTAGTGTTTTATAAATTCCTGTATTTTGGTTTCTAGATCTATGAAGTATATTTCAAATGCTTTGGGAATATAGAAAATCTGTATGGTATATAATCTGTTTTCACCCTAGTTGCTGACAGGGAAAAGAGAATTATTCTTTCTCTTCCTTTTCTTAAAGTAAGAGAGCTAGTTGGCAAATTCAAAACTTCGTTCCTTTGCAGAAGGAAACACTGGCCTAGAATTTTAGAAGCATAACAAACAAATTTTATAGAGATCCAAAACTAATGTTTAATACAATAACAGCCCATTAACTGGCTGAAAGCTCAGCATCTTAAACCCTTTTATAACAAGAAAGAACCAACAATTAGCTGGTCATCCATTATATAGAAAGTGGGGGGAACAACTAGTCCTTAAGATGATTCCCCACTATTGAGAGAGATTATTACTCACCAGTCCATGACTGGGAAAATTTAACCCGCATACAATTACTGCTTCCCATTCTGTCCTATCTCTATTATGTCTGCTCCAAGTCACTGCCAAATGAATTTATAGTTGTAAAAAATAAACACGGGTGGTTCCTCCTTTGCATCTGACAAATGGACAGATTTTATTAGGATACCGATCAGGAATTTGTTTTGATGAATAGATTTTTATGATCTGACAGAATTTCAGTGAAGTGCCAGGGGTTGTATCAGATGCACAGCAGCAAAACATTCAAGTTCATAGTTTTTTCTGGCTTCCCCCATACAGCTGCCCTTGAATGGCATATGCTGTTTCCGTTCCAGGCAGAACTACTTACCAGTCAACTACCATGTATTTCTTGTTGTTTCCTTTCTCATTGCGGGTGTCACTTTAGGGCAGTTGATTCTGAATATAAACATATACACAAGATGTAAATTTAAAGCATAAAATAAGGCAAGATTGTCATCACCAGTGAATCAGATTTATATGTGTTTGCTAATGGAAGTCTTTATTCTTACCTTTAATAGAATTCATAGGACCAAGAGCGACTCTTTTCTGTTCTCCACTACTTGAAGCCTTTTGTCATCTAAAAGCCTTGTTTGATTTCAGAGCCGGGTTCAAATAAAACAAAGCAGTGGAATGCAGACAAAAGCGGTGTTGCTACTTTTTACTGACAAAGTAATTAGTACAGCTAAAACAAAGAGCATGTCTTTAGCAAACACACTCCAGTCTGATTTGCCCAATCTACTGGGATAATATTCAGTTATAGGCAGAAAATGTTTAATAGCACTGAATGTACAGGGAATAAAATTTTCCAGAGTAAAAAGATATGGAGGTGCTATTAATGAGAGTAGTCCAGTGAGACAAAAATTGTGTGTTTCCAAGTTGGCTACATTTCTCAGCAAATATTCACTGCATTTAGCATCAGAGACTAAATGGACATAATTTTATAAAAGCAGCTAATGCTGATAGAATAGATTGGAAGGAAGAAGAAGATTGAATTTGAAAAGCATTTTGTGATTCCTTTATGGATTTTTTTTCATACAAATTGAATTGTCATTTAAGTTGTTCATGAAGAAGAGCATAGATGGTGCTTATGTCCCTTGAGCATCCTTCTCAGTAAAGCAGGCATAAAGCTTAAGTTTTCAAAGGTGAAGAGTTAGTGCAGTTTTTTTGGCCTTTCCTGTGACCTCAAGGGAACACTGCTGGCACATCAAGGCAGACACAGTAGGTCAGTTTACATTAATGTTCCCAGTAGGAGTTCAACAGGCATAAAAGAGTCTAATCATGATTCATCAAGAGTCCATGGATCTTAGCTGATAACAATCTGTCATGCTGTGTGAAAATAGATATGGACCCAACATTAAACAGCTAATAAAAACAACATTCTCTGTAGGAAACTCATTCCTCAAGGATTTAACTTTTAGTAGCAAAAGAAAACAAGCTGAAGCAAAAGAGTAAATGAAGATAATGGGGAAGTCTTTAGAGAAAGAAATAGACTTGATATTCTGTTTCATTAAGCAATTCCTCTTATTAATAAAGCACTTATTGATTACATTTATATTCAGGGGTGGGATGCTATCGATTCGGCCCGGTTCTATAAAACCGATAGCTCTGAAGAGCAGCAGACACCGAACCGGTTCAGTGTCTGCTGCTCTGCTTGGCCCAGCTGCCCACCCAGGCTCTTGGATGTCCTTTATTTCCTACTTTTTCAACCTCAGCTGCTTTGTGCGGCACAGCTGAGGTTGAAAAAGCAGGAAAGAAGAGGATTTTCGAATGCTGCGCATCTGCACTCAGCGCTTGTCAGCTGTCTGGGCGGCACAGGTGAGGTTTTTAGGAAATGATCTACACGTGCACGCAAAATGCACTCTCACCAGGGGTGGGATTCTACCTGCCGGAGAACCGGCAAATCACCCCACTGGCTGGCCCCACCCCATCCCGCCCACTCACTTTTTACCTGGCATGTGCACCATCAAACTTGCCTGCTAAGTTGCTATTTTTCCATTTTTTCCCCCCGACCATCAGCTGTTCTGCTGTGCCGGGACTCAGGTAGCAGATGGCAGAAACATAGATCTGTAAGTGAATCTGTGATTCTGTGAGCAACTCAATCTGATTGCCTGCTCTGTCTGATTTTGGGTAACAGTTGCCCTTTTTTATATAAAAAATTCAATATTTACATAAGTACTTATAATATTTACATACAAGCCATGCCCAGCCAGTCACATGACCACCAAGCCACACCCCACAAATTAGGCCACACCCACAGAACTGGTTGTTAAGAAATTTGAATCCCACCCCTGCTTATATTCCATTTTCACATGAAACTTCCAGCAGTCAACGGCTAGTGTAGTTGATACCTCCTTAGAGATGCCGCAGCATCAGATACTTTTTTCATTCTGATTTGAATGGATTTGTGAGTATCCCACAATATTACAACATTTATTGTTCCCTTATTATTCATTCATGTATTAAGTTTTTACATTGCCCGACTTCAGTGACTTTGGAAAGTGGTGACAATCTTTTTGCCCATGACACTTGTATGAAAATTTTCTCCAAACGTTGTTTAATAATGGAGATCAGAAACACTGAGGTACAAATTGTTTATTAATGGTACTAGTGGGAGCTAAGGCTAACCTAAGGAAAGGCAGGCACAAAAGGGTGGCAACAGTAGGAAGAGCCCCAGCAAAGTTCTTGGAAAGAATCTGGGAATATTTGTAGGATAATGGCAAATTGGGCCAAATTTTATCTGGATCATAGTCTTAGCTATTAATAAATGAACCCACTAAGAGAGCCATGCTCAGCCACTTCCACTTGTGCTTTTAAGAAAGTTAAAATGTCCATAGCAAATCTGAAATGGAAGGAGGATTTGATAGTGTCTCTGCAAGGCTTGCAGGGGTGGAATAAAGTTTGCTGGCTCAAATGCTTTTATGAAGTCATCTACAGGAATGATGATGTTGAGGTTGTTATGATTGCCTCACTCACAAGGGACAGTGGTGTACAGGTTGGGATTGCTACTGCCAAGAATAAGTGCAGTGGGATCACCTGCGTGTTTTAAACATAGGCAATAGCCTAAAAAGCCATATGGTACACTTGAGTGAATTTTTGAAGTGCTGTCTCATACACATTTGAGTTTGGTCCAAGAGCTAGGATGCCATAATGTACCTGCATAGTATATGTGCGGATCCAAGCAGTGTTGCCTTTTGCAAGTGACAGGTGGAAATTTTGTCAGTCACCTTTAAGAAAGGAGGTGAACCAGAACAAGACTGTGCCACCCATCAACAATTCCCTATTGGCCAAAAAGGATACCATGGTCAATGGTATTGAAAGCCATGAGAGGATAAAAAGGGCAAGGATGGATGCACAACCTCCCTCCCACTCCTCCTAGAGATCATATAAGAGGGCAATTTTTGTTCTGTATCAGGGCCTGAATCCTGACTGAAAAGGGTCCAGATAATGTACTTCATCCAGGGTCCTCTGGAGTAGCAGAGCCATCACCTTCTCAACCACAAAAAGAAGGCAGGAAGCTGGATAAAAATTGTCCAGAATGGTGAAGTCCAGGAATGACTTCAAGGGAACAATCAGCCTCTCTTACCATCTATAAAACCATAACTCATGTCATCAAAGAAAGCAATATATAGAGAAACCACACAAAATCAGTACCAAGAACGATATAATGTCCAGAGACACTCCTACTTTATTTGAATACCACCATTTCCTCTCTAGTGAGCACTCTCATGGCTGATCACAATTTTTGATTAGTGAACAGCAGAGTTGGTATTCAGCAGGTTCTGAACAGTTCTGGAGAACCGGTAGTGGAAATTTTGAGTAGTTTGGACAACCAGCAATACCACTGCTGACTGGCCCCACCCCCATCTATTCTCTGCCTCCCAAGTCCCAGCTGATCAGCTGGGTCTTCTTTCGTTGCCCTGCACAGGAGAACGGAGCTGGAAAGCAGGTTAGTGGTGAGGGAATGGGATTTTGCAGTAACCCTCCCCCAGGAGTAGGGAGGGAATGGGGATTTTGCAATATCCTTCCCCTGCCACACCCACCAAGCCACGCCATGCCTACCAAGCCACGCCCACAGAGCTGGTAGTAAAAAAATTTGAATCCCACCACTGGTGAACAGGTCCTTTTAGTCTCATGTTTTCTTTAAGCTGAAATTAGTTCACCAGAGTCTTAGGCTTAGGGTTTTTCACACTTGTTTAACTTTCTTCATGGCAACTGGATTGTTAGGAATCTGGACACAAATTAGTTGGGTTGGCAATATATAAATGTGTGTAGCTTTAAGACAAAATCATTGTATTGATTTATAGTATATTCCAATTGGTTGATTATATTGAAAATTACCATAAGAGGGCGCTAGAGATCATAGCTTGCTCTCTCTGACATTCTGTTGCTATCTAAGGTTCTCTGTTGTATTTAAGCTGTGCTTATACATTGGTATCTTTGTTTACTGTAAATGACAAAGGCAACCGGTAAGAAGACTTTGTAATTGGATATTATTTGGACTGTTAAACGTATATGACCTGGACCGTTTATTGGACTGTGCTATTTCTTAGAGTAATCTTTAACTCAGTTTAGTGTGTCTGTGTATGGCTGAATAATTATTCATAACTACTCTCATAAACGTTTCCATGTGCATATCCTTGTTACTCAAGGATTATTCTGTACATTTCATAACATCTATCTAAAATCTAAAATTGAGTCATAATTCCTCCCTCCACCTCCTATGTTCTGTAGTGAATGCTAAAAAAAACTTGCTATTCTTTGTTTTTGTTCATTTTAGAGCTTATCAGCATATTTTGCATATCTTGTTGTATTTCTAAACCTAATCTGAAACAGGCATCATGTAGTAAAATACGATTCACTGTTTAGATGCAAATTTTTGTTAGCATCCACTGGAATACCTGGTGAACTTGAGAGTTGTTCTGTTTGTAGTCTTGCATACAATATCAGCATAGTCCACTGTATGTGGATCAGTATATCTTTCAGGCCACATCATTTTATTTAGAACCTGTACAAAAATAACAGACTTGAAAATCTACCTCTAGACACTCACAGTCACCAACACAAAGTTCTGATGGATAATGAAGAATTTCCTAAATAAAATTGCCCTATTTTCTTCACATATGATTAGTTCAGCATTGAAATACCAAATTGTTTTGATATTGGCAGTGTTGTCACTAGGCTACAGAGTTGACTTACAATAGAGACAAAAAGCAGTAATTCACATATCATGCAGGAGTCAGGACTGCCATTTCAAAATGTCTTTTACTTCTCAGCCAGATATCACAGCTTCTATCTATCTGCTTATCCTCTTCACATTTTGATATTTACTCTGCATTAGACTGAATTGATTTTAACAGTAACTGCCAGACTGCGTACTGGCCTGGTGAATGGGACTGAAAAGCCAGTCCTCAGAAGAGATTATTCACTCAATCTCTGAATAAATCATTGCTCTAGGCCAATTTTCTAAGCAGGTGGCATGCTTAAAACGGTGATTTAAGCAGAAACATTTAGGAGGAAAATGGGCACCTATTTGCATGCAAAAAGTCCTTAGGTCAATCTGAGCTACACTCAGAAACCCTTATCTGAATGCTACAGCCAAGGCAATATTAGATGGATCAGTGATTAATTTAATATCAGGCACCTTCTTTGTAGGGTTGAGTCTTAGATAGTGCTTATTCTTAAATGGCCTAAACTATGTATTTTTAGACAGAAGATTGAAGTGTATTTCCAGTTCTAATTCAGAAAGCAAGCATACTTCACTATTACAAGTTTGGGAAACATTTATTTTAAAAATGAAATGGAAAAGTTTTTTTTCTGAGTAATGAGTATGTAGTGAGGGAATGCATAATTGTGTTTTTTTATGAAACCCATGCTTCTTTCTTCCTGATCATATATATTCTTTTCAGTTTCAGAATCTTGTGCTGGGAACAGTATTATCTCCATCCATTATATCCAGTAGTTTCACTTGTGATAATGGATATAGGATGGAACAGGAAGTGTCATAGATTACCTGAAGCATTGCTACAGATGAATGAGATCGTCCCCTCTCTTGTAATTTGTTTTTAAATGTTATGTTTTCACATTCATTTAGCTATTGTCCTGGTTGATCATTCTTCTGTTCTAGATTATTTGTTCAGCAAAGTATAAGAAAAAATAGAAACAAAGGAAGATGTGATTTCTCATAACAATAGCCTGCCATTTCATGAGTATCCTATCATTTTTCTCCCAGATCTATAAAGGCCATATTCTTTTCCTTTCTGTAACAGATGAGCGTTCAGAGTTATTTTTCTGAAACATAAAAGAATAGCAATAGAATGTATTATCTCTTTTCCAACACAACATTGTAATTCTATTTTTTTTCCTTACATGAAGATAAGTTTTAGCCTAAATATGGAACTTGCTGAGCACACATAGAGCAGATTAGCCTGACTCCTCTAAGGTATGTAGATTTTGCTCGTGCTTTGATTTCTTTTTATTGCCTTTTCACCTTTGTAATTATAATACAACATCTGCTCAGTCACTGGTCACCAACCCTTATTTGCTGATGCCATCCCACTATGGCACAACCATTCATGTGTGATAGCTGTATCCAATTGGGAAAGATCTTGCTGCGAGAGGTTAGGTTGGGCACACAAGGAATAGCTCTGGGGGCAAAATGTTGCAAAACAAAAGGCTGCATTAGCCTCTTGCCAGAACGCTGAAGGCAGCATTTAATTAATACCATCATTTACATAAGCATCTTTATCTAGCTTGGATACTCAGACTGATAATAATTGCTTGTACTTGTATTTTACTTGGCAGTTGAATAGAAATTGAAATGAGATCACCCAAGGGGTGGGGTGACAGCTATTAGAGAACTAAACAAAAAGAATTCTGCAGTAAGTTTCTTCATTTATTTTAATTGCCAAAGAAGCAGAAATGAAATTATGTGATACTGTAAAGACCTTAAACACAAATTTTATTTTAACATTGTACAGTTTATATGCAAAAGCTTATCTGCGCTATTGGAACAATCAATTTGTTTTCTTTTGAATTACAATATTGTTTACTTAAAATATAATTATTGTTCATGGTCAATCATTTAATGCATTATGACATATTGGCACTGAAAGGAGAATCTAATTCTGGTTAGTTGCTATTAAAGCATATTGAATAAACATTTCAGCATTTTAAATAATGTGCTTGTAAGCCTTGTTAACGCTTTTTTGTTTATTAGGATAATGCATAGAACAAGGTTGAATTGAACCACACTATGGAATGTACACGCTATATTAATCTACACATTATTGTTCAAAATCCATCATTTGTAAATAAACAAGAATTAACTTATTAAAATAAACTTACTGTGCTTTATTCTGAAAAATATTCAAAGCCAAAATCTATGTCATAAAGTGAAATAGCTGGATACATCTTATATGTTAAGCCCCACACAAATAAACTACATTCTGCCAAATATATACAAATCTAGTTAACAGGTGTCGTATTTATGAGCTGTGCCTGTCTTGTTGATATCAATTACTCAACACGCAGCCAATTGTCAAAGATTATGTTGTTTCAGAAACTATCTATTTATGTAAAGAATTTTCTCATTTACAGTATGAAGTTTACAAACTTCATCCTTAAATTTGTACGTCATCCTTATGCAAGGACCATGCTAATCTTTTCTGCAGTAATCTAATACAGTGAATGGGCAGCAAATATAGTAGTTAGATTGTCTTAAAATTGTATTCAACTTAAGTCATTGACTATGAGCAAGTAAATTTTGGTCATCCATCTTCTTTCTCATTTCTATTTTTATCCCACTTTTTCTTAGGAATCATATAGCATTTAAGGGACTAAATTATCCCATTCTTTCCTCAATATTTACTAGCCAGCAGATCACTCTCAATACAAGTTGAAGATGTTCAAACACTGGAGGTTTTTAAGAAGAGATTGGACACCATTTGCCTGAAATGATATAGGGTTTCCTGCTCGTGCAGGGGATTGGATTAAAAAACCTCCAAGGTCCCTTCCAGCTCTGTTATTCTGTTAACAGTTGGGCATCATGGTGGAGTGAATGAACAGGAGCTCATATTAGAAGAGAGTTTTGCAAGGGTTAATTGGAGAGGAGAAAAGGAATGGAGTACACCGACCACTTATCTTCAGAAACTAAGCATCTAAGTGAGGTTAACTGATCAAGGAAGCTAAAGCTTCAAGGTCTGTAAAAGTATAGCACAGATATTATCTTTTAGTTCCTAAAGAAGAAAAGTATAAAGTTACCAACAATATCTATATTATCAAATCAAATGTTTATTGTCAATGCACAACATGTGTACAATGAAATTGAAATTATATGAAGGCAGAAAGGTATCAGGGATAAGATGCTTTCCACTGTATTGCATATCATAATAAATGTACAGTTGTCTGCTTGATGGACACAAATTGTGAGCTTATGCTCAGTACAGTTATCTTCTAGCTAGCAGTGAGCAAGTCCTTTCCCTTAGAGTTGAATTGGAGATGCGTAGACAGCCTGAGATGTATGTTGACAAAAACTTATAGAATGCAATAACTTTGTCACAGTTCCAAGACAGCAGCTGTTTTCCACTCAAGGAGAACAAGGGTCTTGGAGAAGAAGCCCTTTTAAAAATAACAAAGCCATTCCTGTAGGAAGGACACAGTCATTCAGTGATGAACCCACATTGGTCAGCCCTGTAACACATGCCAGATCAGGAGACTCAACAAGTCTGACTGGAACTATATTTTATTGATATTTTATTGATATATGGTAAGAGAACTTTAAAAGCTTGACTGAGGCACATCTATGGTTCTAAAAACTCCTCATACTGTGGTGCTTCACTGGGGAAGAAAGTGAAAGACCTTAAGTTTGTAGGTGATTCATTCATTCTGGATTTGTGATGGGAATATACATTGCAAGGTGACTTGCCCATCTGGTGCAAAAATTGCAGGTATTGTGAGATATTTAGATAAAGTACTGGGCTGTGGTCATATTAGCACCAATTATATAGAGAAATGTAGTTACCAAACCCTGGAAACCAAATTTAGTTTGCTAGATAGCAGGTGACATCCAAGATTGCCAAGATGGCATTTTGAAAAAAAGCTACCTATTTGATGAGTAGGGCCAACTAGACAAGCAAAGTTTAGGGATCTCAGCCTTTGGATAAGACAGTAACATCAGGCAGAGGAATACTGTATAGATTTATTAGGCACTGGAGAATGTTTTAGCACAAGTGAAACTTATAGAAAAGACATCTACTCAAACTGAAGTTGGAAACATTTCCTGGTGCAAAAAACCTGGCAAAGTAATTTTTAAACCAATTCTTAAGGGAATACTGACAGCTGCTAGACAACATTTGGTTCAGGAAGGTACAGATATTTCACACTATCAGAGACCAGTGCTAGAAGTAGGTTAATGAGCGATTGTATCAATCGGGAGATGAAAGGGAGACAAAAATGCTGTGAAAAAGGTTCATGCTAAAATGTGAAGAATATGTGACATACTGGTGTTTCTGTGTTAGTGCTACCAGCTTGTAAGATCAGAAATTGGATTTTGAACAAAATAGGTATAGTGAGTATAACAAACTTGCTGGAATGGGGAAAATTAATGGGCTATAGTCATTCCTAGATGCAAGCATTATAGTGAAGACAAGGGTAGGGTCATTTTGGAAGGTTTTCCTCTTGATATCAAGTAAAATATCTAACATAGTAGGAAACAACAAAAAACCCATATTTGTTCATAAAATCACTATCTGGTCACAGTGTTCTTTGTAAAATCATACAGTATTAGGCCACAGTGTCCATTGGTTCTAAAAGTTCCAATATAAAGCTTCATCCCTCATATATGTAGGTGCAGCATCATCATGCATATTCAGAAGGGGCAGAACGTGCTCCAGAATATTGTAATGAGAAATTCCAAATGTGACAAGAGCTTTAAAAAGATCTCTTGAATTAAGTGAATGTTGAACCGAATGATAGATATAAATTAAATTTTAGTATATAATTTTATCAAGGATTTTGATTGCAGTAGTAAAAACTAATAGAAATTAAACTTAAAAAAAGAATAGTAAGAAAGAAAAATGTGAGTGAAAAGGAACAGAAAGGATATTATGAAGAAAAAGAAAAGTACATAGATGATTTCCAATTTTCATTGCAGAAATATAAACAAATTTAGTAATTTCACCCCTATAAGGTTACAGATATATCTTCATCCCACATTTCATCCCTTTATAAGCAAATCCAATAAACCTTTTTTGTTTTCAGCAAAAAGTCAGTAAAGAGTTGCCAGTACTTTGCAAAAAAAAAGTGTCATTTTAACTATGACCAAATAAACCAGCTTTATATTCCTTCCTTTTACTTCTAAGTCTTAATCTTTGGTCCATTGAAGTATTGTAGGATTTGGTTTTGTCTTCAGTTCGTCTTTATCCTATTATTCGGACTTCTTCAATTCACTTCTCTAGATTTAATAAGAAAACATTTCATCTGTATTTCCCCTTTAGTCTTTAAAACTTCAACCAGATTTTTTGTGTGTGTGTGTGTATCCAATAAAGCATACTATTCTAAATAATTTTCTTGATCTGTCATTTGTAGTTGCACTTTGAGTACTTTCTCTGCCTTGTCAAACAAAATTTGTTCCACATCTGTTATTTTCTTGTTAACTTCTTTTGGACATTATCTGTACATATAAATCAGATATCATTGGTGACACTATTGATGGTGTAGTTACTAATTTCTGGCTCCATTTTTCAAAGATCTCCATTAATATTTCTGATATAACATTTTGAGTCATTTTGTAAGTCTTAGTTAAGCAACACCAAAAGTAAGCTTTTAATTTCCCCCCTTCTACATAGAATGCTGAAGATTTTTTTTAATGGCAAGACTAGATCTTATCATTTTCATTCAGATCCATGATTCAGTCCCTACCATCTCTATTTTAAAAAGCACAAAGAGTAGAAGCATTTAAAAAGATCTTCAGAGGGCTATTAGAAACTGAGCTAGGCAAAATAGAAAGTAGTAGAATATATTAGAATAGGGAATATTGTATCATAGGTCAGAAGAATTTGAATTTTGAAAGCAACCATGAGCAGTCCTACATAATGGCTAGTGCAGAATATCTTCTCATTAAAAATAGCTACCACAATCATAAAATGCTTACTTACTGAAAACTACCATTGGGACAAACCTCTTAAGACATAGTTTTTTAACTACACGTTTTTATGAATGATGACTGAAATGGGATAAAGAAGGCTGTCACGTAGACTATAAGAATAATTGTAGATAAAGCTTAGGTCATGCTTAATTTCTCGGAAATGTCCATGCTATTTCCTTGGCAGTATTATAGGAGTGGTTTGTCATTACTTTTTCCAGGACTTCCTTTTTTCTTTATTTCTTCATTATTATTTATTAAACACATTTATATATGCATTTTTCTTGTTACTTTCCAGGCTAATCTTCATCCTTGGCATTTCTCGTCCAAGAAGCTTCTTCAGCTCTGACTGGATAGTTGGGAATAGAAAGATTTATATTCCTTGCAGACAGCTGGTCACTTGCATTCTTTTAGAGGAGTTGAAGCCACTTGGAGGTTTATTTGTGTCCTCAGAGTCACCTGAGTAGTGCAAATGGGTGTGGAGCCTTTTTTGGAACTGCTGAAAGGACTATGTTGTAGATTGGAGATAGATGATTGGAGATAGATCCATCCACCTTTGGGATGATCAGGTTTGACTCTTCATCCTTTTTGAGGTTAGCCTAGTAAATCAGGTATGATTCCAGATGTAGATGAACAGACATCAGTTTTCTAAGTTGAATCAAGTGTCAGCCTTGGAGCTATTTTTCTTGGCATCTTCAGGGCTGCCACAGTGGTGGCTAGGCGAGCTGTGGGAATGGGAGAGGGGAGGTAGAGATAACCTGGACCTTGTAACCAAAATAAAATTCTTTTCCACTGAGAACCAAGGACATTCCCACCAGGTGTGAAGAAGCGGGGTGTGAATGTGGATGAACTTTGGACTGTGACCTGATTGGGCCATGTGATGGTCTGAAGGGGCAGGAGGAGGAAAATTGTAATTTTTTACTAAGTGGAAACCTGAGGGATTTTAGATTTGGGTTTCCCCAGATGTGCCAATATGACATGCTTAATAAATCTGTGCTTTGAGGAAGATGTCTGCCTTGGAGTTTTGATTCCATTGGGGGTGTTACTTGGAACCCTGACATTAAGTATAAAATATAGGGATTATACAAACAAGCTGAACTCCACCTTCTAGTCTCTTAGGTGTTCTCTATAATTTTGGTTTACCTTTATTTTTCTGTGGAGAACTGGACACTTAAACAAAGCAGTAATTTTTTAACTAATCACAATTTTCACTTTGTAAGAAATTCCTATGGAGCCTATGCAGTTTGGAATGCAGAAAGATTCTTATAAAGAGGATGGTAAAGATTTGCTTGCAACATGGTAGTTTTTATTTCATTATAAACAGACCAAAAAAAAATAAACTGTGGTGGTACAGGGAACCTGAAGGAGATCTACTGCAGTGTAGTGATTAAGATGTTAGACTAGGTGTGAGGAAACACAAGTTCTACTCCATCCATCACCATGAAATGACTTTAGACTAATTACTGTCTTTAAATGCAACTTAACTCCCAGGACTGTGGTGGTCAATGACCATCATTGTGGAAACCCACAGAGATGAGAAGACTATTTTTTTTTGTCAAGTGATTGTTAGATAACAGGTATAAATATAAACATGGTTATGAATACATGAAATGGATACGAATAAGAAAAAAGAAACAATAGGACAGGGACAGTAGGCACATATACATATATATGTATATGTATATGTATATATGTATATTTGTTTTCGTAGATTTTCACGGGGAAAGGTATGTAGGTCTTGGTGTATTTGGGTCTTGTCCCGTGTAAGATTGAGAATACCTTGGCAACGTTTCGACAAGATCCCACTCACCATCTTCAGGCTGGTGTCTTCGGCTTCGTGCTTGTGTCAGCAAAGCGTGATCTGAGCTGCCTTCTCTCTATAAATACTGGAGGGGTGTGTGTGGTGTGCTGGCTCTGCTGTGAGCGGGTTGGTTGGCTGTGTTGTTGGCTGTGTTGTTGCTTCTTGATTGGTTGTTGGAGTTGATGTTTGCTGATTGGTTGGCTTTTTTGTAAGAGCCTGTGTGACTGAGGTAGTAGCTGTGCGTCCTTCAGCCTTTTGTGTTGTAGCTACCTGGGTAGTGGGCTGTGTGATGACCTTCTGAGTTTTATTGTTGTGACATCCTGGGTCTTGTGCTGTTATCTCCTGGGTCGTTGTCTGTGTTGCAACCTCCTGAGGTTTTGTGTTGTAATCTCCTGAGTTCCATGATGTAGTATCCTGGGTGGAAGGCTGTGATGTGACATTCCAGGCCTTGGTTTGGCTCCGAGTTTGAGGTCTGCCTATGTGTTTATAGCGTGTGTCAGTTTGCTTAGTTTGGGGGTCGGAGGGGGGTGTAGCAGCTGGAGTTGCAGCTATGGTCTGGTTTCTGGATGGTGGTTGCCTTTTGTCTGTGGGGTGGGCTTGGGTTTGAGTCTGGTGAGGGAGATTGGTGGTGGCATCATGTGTTATTTTGGGTCTGGTGTTGGTTTTCGTGGCTGGGACGTATATACGTATATATAATATATATAAAATATATATGTAATATATATAATATATGACTATATTGTGACTGATACAAAAGCATAGAAAACACTGAAAAGAAACTCAAAATGTTTCCCTGGGGTGTAGGAAGGGTTAGAGAAACAAAACCAGATTTTTGACATTCTGTTACTACAGTTTAGATCAGTAAACTTCCAGTCATTCTGTGCTTTGAGGAAGATGTCTGCCTTCCTGACTTGGCTTATCTAAAATGGCTGACAATGGTAAAGTTTTATTTGATTTGAGATTTGTTAAAAAGAAAAGAGTTGTTTAAAAAAGTTGTTAAAAAGAGATTGAAAAATTAAAGAAGGATTACTATTTATGACATCTTGAGTTGCTGGATGTATAATGTTGAATATAGATATTAATTAATACATACATTTAATAATTAATGTATCAGAGGAAGTTCCTGCAGTCATGCAGATGTATATACCATTTGCATTATCTATACTCAGTGCATCACGAATGTTCTTGTAGACACATATATTCAAAGCTCCTGTTATGGTTTCCCCCTACTACTAGTGTAATACTGCAGATACTGGTAAGCACTATAGTCTCCTTTTCATTCAAATTAGGTGTCTACATAATGATTTTGTTATTTTTTCATGTTAATTTACATATATAATTACATATATAACTGCAGATTATTTTTTCTTTTGGGTTTTTTCTGTAGTTTTGTTTTAGATACCCTTTTTCAAGGAAAGAATCCACTGAAATAATATCTTTGTTCAGCAGATAAATTCTCACTGTGCCTAGAGCCATGATAGCAAACCTATGGCACGCATGCCACAGGTGGCATGCATATTCATTTGTGCGGGCCCGCAAGCCCCAGCCAAACTTACCTGCACTGCGCATGTGCATGCCTCCCAGCTGATTTTTGGCCTGCTTGAGGCCATTTTCACCCTCCTGGAAGCTTGAGGGAAGCCTCTGCAGCCTCGGGAGGCCAAAAAACAGGCCTTCCGGAAATACCCGAAGCGCCCAAATGGCCCGTTTTCAGCCTCCTGAGGCTTCAGAGGCTTCCCTTGAGCCTCCAGGAGGGCGAAAACAGCCTCCCCCAGGCTCCAGAAGCCCTCTGGAGGCTGAAAACAGGCACTTCCGGTATTTCCAGAAGGCCCGTTTTTCGGCCTCCAGAGGCCGCAGTGGCTTTCCACAAGCCTCCAAGAGGGTGAAAACGGCCTCAAACGGGCCAAAAATCAGCTTCGAGGTGCATGCATGTGCAGTGCAGGTAAGGGGGTGGGTGGGGGTGTTGCGCACACATGCGCAGGGGACACAGGGCGCATTGAATTGTGGCTGCCAGCACATGCATGCTTTCGGCACACCACAACAAAAAGGTTCGCCATCACTGGCCTAGAGAGAGAAATACCTGCCTCTGTCTAGGATCAAACTCACAGCCTCCTGATTATGAGGTGAGAACTCCATCTCTAGGCCACCACACCAAATGTGTGCCCTTATTATTGAAGTTTAATTGAAACTGATCCCATTGACCTGGAACATTGTGGGGAGTTGTCAGTTCTTACTTTTGGCTTCCAAGAGGCTAATTCCACAAGTCGCTCTCTGCACAAATTAAACACTGACCATGGTTTATAAAATGTAGATTAGCCATTTGTCTTGTCAAGTTATTAAATATTGCTTTTAATAGTAGAGATACTCATAGCAATTTTTTTGTTGTGTATGATGTAAAAAGTGCCCTCAGTGTTGCGGGATCAAAAAGCAAGATGGATAAAGCCAAGAAGGAACTGACAAACTCTTTGGGAAGAAGTCCATATCCCCCATATCCCAATAGCCAAAGAACAGACTCTACTCCAGGAACCAGCTCAACTCCAGTAGATGCTTCCTACAGACCATTCAATAAGAAATATCCAGTGGTGAAAGAACGTGGATTTTATTCTGATGTCCTAACACCTGGTGCTTCAGATCTCTTGGGCGTAAGTATATACAATCTCACTTTTCTTCTTATAGAAAAGGTACTCATACAGGTAGTCCTAGACTTACAACAGTTTGTTTAGTGACCATTCAAAGTTACAACAGCATTGAAAATAGTGACATGGCCATTTTTCACACATGACCATTGCAGCATCCTTGTGGTCATGTGATTTATATTAGGGTGCTTGACAATTGACTCATATTTATGGTGGTTGCAGTGTCCCAGAGTCATGTGATTCCCTTTTTTGCAACCTTCTGACAAGCAAAGGCAATAGGGAAGCCCGATTCAGTTAACAACTGTGTTACTAACTGAACAACTGCAGTGATTCACTTAACAAATGTGGCAAGAAAAGTCTTAAAATGGAGCAAAACTCATTTAACAAATTTCTCACTTAGCAACATAAATTTTGGTTTCAATTGTGATTGTAAGTTGAGGACTACCTGTATTAAATAAATGGATGGATGGATGAATGGAATAGGATAGGATAGATTAGGTTAGATTAGATTAGGATAGAAAGACAGACAGACAGACAGACAGGGAAAAGGTACTTTGGAGCAGGTAGAGAAATAAATAGCACGTCTGCAATTTCTTACAGTAAACAATCATTTTCTTGGAATTGCACAGCAACTAGAGAAGGGTCTTGGTGGCTCAGGCTGTTAAATGCCTGCATTTAAGTTCCAGCTGTCTACAATTACTGTAGGCTCAAATCCCACCAGGCTCAAGGTTGACTCAGCCTTCCATCCTCTCGGGGTAGGTAAATTGAGGACCCAAGATTGTTGGGGGCAATAAGCTGACTTTGTAAAAATGCCGCTTAGTAATAAGCAGGCATATACAATGGAATGAAGGCTATTGCTGAGCACACTGGGTTGTATCCCAAAAATTGTAAGCTGCCCTGAGTCTTCGGAGAAGGGCGGCATATAAATGTAATTAAAATAAAAATAAAAAAATAAATAGAGAGAACATCCATAGAAACCTGGGAATATATGAAGCTACTTTAAGGTGTTGCAGATATCTGTTAGGTGAATACCCCTGTGTGTTCTTCAAACACTTTTTGGCCTTGAATCTGAAGCACTGCACAGCACAAGCAAATATATAAATTATGGATCTATTTCATCAATAGGAGTAATTGCTGATTTTCTAATTTCATTCTTTGCCCAGTTTCTATCTTCCTTCCCTTCAAGCTATTCTTAATTTGGATAGGAAGATAGAAAATAGATTGTTTTCAGTTCTCTTCTAATTTCTAAGGAGAGAAATTGCCACTTGTGAAAGAAAGTAGCAGTGTCTATTCAATAGTATCTCAGATGCTTTCATAATTAGCTTGGCTTTCCCATAATTGTCATACAAGGGTACCCCATATGTTGTAATTCTGTCTTCAACTGATTTGCTTCAATAAAATTTAAGAGCTTAAATTAAGTTTTAATAATTAAAGTGAGAAAGACTAGAAAAGGGAAAGCAGAATAGAAACATATGTAAAGATTGATTTATAATATCAGAGGTAAAAGAAAAATTCTGCTTTATGCTTATTGGAAGTCATTATAGATATAGTATGATTCACAAACTGTACCAGAAGCTGTATTTTTAAAAAATCAGTGGATTGTATCCAAATGTGTCCATTAGATATTTGAATTCTCAATAATTTCTGCAAAAGATTGTGCAGCTGGGGAAATATGATGTTTGTATGTGTCATACTGAGGATTGTAAATATGATGCTTCTTATGTTTATATTTATCCAAAAACTCAGTACAGATTGAAACAAATGCAGGTTCACAAGTGATTATTTTATGAACTAAAAGTTACACTCACCCATACATCCATGCATCCATGAGTATCTATTTCACTTAAACTCAGACAGGGATCTGGCAGAATAAGCTGGTACTGGTAATAGTTTTCTTTGCCAGACTTACTCACCATAGAGTCTAGTTTGCCTTGCTAGATTTGAATTCCAGCAGAACTGAGTAAGGATATCCATTGTGCACAGTACCTGGTCCTTTATGATGGGTCCAAAATGCTACCGTTTTACCACAGTTGAGTAATTCCACTTGCTGCCTTTCTTAAAAGACTCTTACCTGTAGTAGGTATCCAATAGAGGCTTACTACTTTGTCTTGTTTGGGTGGGAACTTCTCTTGTTCTAAGAATATTTTTTCTTCATTAACTATCTTTTGTTGTGTCTTTTTTAAATGTTCATTTGGTAATTTTCTATTTATTGTAAGACCCAAGGAGTGACAATCAATGCTCATGATAAGTACATAAGCACACTGATAATAATATGATGCCATATGCAAAGGGAAGATAGTTAGAAAGTTTCCATTGTATATGTAGTAGTCTGCTTGTGTAGTTGTTGAGAATCTTAGGAAATTGCATGTCAACTGAATTGGAGATTTCAGTATTTTCTCCTCTATATTTTGTACATATAGAATTCTTGATCTTGCTTCTTCCTGAATTTTTTCTTGTGTTTAATTTCAGGATGTGTGCACTGGTCCCAATGTGCACCAGGATTTATTACAGCAGTCAGAGCTTGAGGATCATACACCAGAAGGTAAACATACAGCAAAGGATACTATCATTATCTTTCTTACTGAGCAACTGGGGGGAAAAGTTGAGCTCCTGGAATCCAGCAGTGAAAATAGTGAAGAATGAAAGTTGATCATATAGTGTTAAAATCAGCAGAGCACCTGAGTAGAATAAAAACAAACAAAAGAAATGTAGGTTTATAAACAACTATATGTGACACAGACTATTTCTGTGAAGCCGCTCTGAATAAAAGAATGAACATCAAGAAAACAAATCTCCAATTGAACTCCTTGAACAATTAAACTCCTTGAACAAATGTTTGGTTTTGGTTTGGAGATATGACAGATGGCATATACAATATGTAAATACTTTTGTACTTTTGCATAAGAACAATATTTTAAAATATGTGAAATATTGGAAAGATGACATTCTGGATAGCAATAAATAAAAACTAAGGAAAACTCAAAACAGCCATAGCCATAGTTCCACAAAGTCACTTTATGCAAAATGAGCAGGCCTTAGAATGCTTTTCAGTTCTAGTTCACTCTGTCAGTGGAGGAATTGACTAAACAAATGCCAAACTAAACAAATGCCAAACACATTGTAATTGAATTAATCCATATTGCTGCTGGTTGTCTTCTTCCTCTCTTTCCCTCTACCTTTCCCAGCGTTACAGACTTCTCCAGAGAGCTAGGTTGGCATAGTATGTTCAAAATATGATAATTTGAGCCTGGTTATTTGTGCCTAAAGTGAGTACTCTGAACTGATTTCTTGTGTAACCTATTTGTTGAGTCTTCTTCAATACTAAAGTTCAAAATCATCAATATTTTTTCTATTTGATTGATGGGTGGCCATATAATTTTGTTCAATAAATAAATAAAAATGTCCTCCTCGCTCAAAGTCCAACATTCGGTTTCATTGTGTGTCACAAGGAAAACCAGTGCCAGCATGATTCTAATCTTCATAGATATAGATACAGCATGCCAACTGAATATTTTTTTTCCAAGGATGTATTGTTACCTTATCAAGTGCTAGCCTGTGGTATATTTCTTAACCACTATTTCCTTTACTATTAATATTGACCCTAAAAGGCTATTCACTACTTCTGTAATTGATTTTCATTATCTTATTCTAAGGCTGGTTGCTGTATCTGTTAACTAATGATTTGATCTTCTTTATATTTAATATTAGTCCTTTTTGCACTGTGCTTCTTGACTTTCATTACTACAGCTTCCAGAACATTTTTATTTTCTGCTATCAAAATAGCATAATCAGCATAATGTAGATTATTGATTTTTTTTCTTCAGTTTTAAATGATGCTCATCTTTTTCTAATCCAACTTCCTTCAATATATATTCAGCATCTAGGATGAATAAATAAGGTGAGAATATACATCCTTGTCTCACTCCTTTGCTGACTGGAGCCAGTCTATTTCACAATATTCTGCCCAGATTGTGGTTTCCTGACATGTTTGTATGTTTTCCAGGAGACCAATGAAATGTTTTGAGATTCCCTTTTTTCTAAGCATATTCCACAATTTTATACAGGGAAGCTGATAAAAGGCCTTTCTATAATCACTAAAGCACTTTTTGAATTCTTCCTATATTTTTGGCTTTAATGTTCCTTCACTTGTTCCTTAGCCTTTTCTAAAACTAGCTTGAACATCTTCCTTTCTATCTAGGGTTCTAATGTATATCAGATAGTTCTTAGCATTACTTTGCTAGCATATAAAAGTTAAAGAGATTATATAATAGTTTGTACACTCTATTAAGTCTCCTTTTTTGGTATTGGTACCTAGACTGAATAGTCAAGACCTTGTTAATGATCCAAACTCCATCAAGGACCTTGGAATACTCATCTCTAATGATCTAAGTGCTAGAGCCCACTGTAACTACATAGCCAAAAAGGCATTAAGAGTTGTTAACCTAATCCTACATAGCTTTTTCTCTGGTGATATCACACTACTAACTAGGGCATACAAAACATTCGCTAGACCAATACTTGAATACAGCTCATCAGTCTGGAACCCACATCACGTATCTGATATTAACACAGTTGAGAAAGTTCAGAAATATTTCACAAGAAGAGTTCTCCACTCCTCTACTCGTTGCAGAATACCTTATGCCACCAGACTTGAAATTCTAGACCTAGAAAACCTAGAACTACGCCGTCTTCGGTCCGATCTAAGTATAGTATATAAAATCATACATTGCAATGTCCTACCGGTCAATGAATACTTCAGCTTCAACCATAACAATACAAGAGCACACAATAGATACAAATTCAAGGTTAACCTCACCAAACTTGATTGCAGGAAATATGACTTCAGTAACAGAGTGGTCAATGTCTGGAATATTCTACCTGACTCTGTGGTTTCTTCCCCAAACCCCAAAAACTTTAACCTTAGACTTTCTACTATTGACCTCACCCCTTTCCTAAGAGGTCTATAGGGAGCATGCATAAGCGCACCAACGTGCCTACCGTCCCTGTCCTATTGTTTCTTTTATTGTTTCTTTTATTATTCTTATATGTATTCATTTCATGTATTCATAACTATGTTGACCCTTATACTTATTATCTTGTAAGTGATTGACAAATCAAATAAATAAAATAAAAAATAGACTGACTTCTTCCAATGTATTGGCCACTATGTAGGTTCTAGACTTTCTGGTATAATTTAGTCAGAAACTTTACTGATTTCTTCTGTTGCTTGTCATATTTCTGTAGACATTCCATGAGCCTTCTGACTTGGTAATGACCAGAAGAATGCCCTAACTTCATCTTCTAACACTAGAGGTTCTTGTAAATAGGAAATTTCTTCAAAGGTATCTGGGATATTGACACCTCTGTATAGAATTTCAGCATACATTTTCCATGCTTGCTTATCTTGTTTGAATTAATATTTATTTATTTGTTTGTTAGTTAGTTAGTTAATTAGTTAATTAGTTAATTAGTTAATTAATTAGTTAGTTAGTTAGTTAGACGTATATGCCGCCCAATTCCCAAAGGATTCTGGGCAGCTCACAGTAAAAAATATAAAAAATTACATTGATAAAATTTTTTAAAGCAATTTAAAAAACAGTAAACTGCAGAAGGGTCGGATCTCGAAAGATCACAGTTGTGAGATCAACAGCCCCATGCCCATCAGAAAAGCCAGGTTTTGACTGCTTTGTGGAAGGTCAGTAGGGTGGAGGCAGTCCAGACCTCGGGAGGCAGCTGGTTCCAGAGAGCCGGAGCAGCCACAGAGAAGGCCCCAGTGGTGTCTTTCAGGATGCCAATTTGAAGTTGAAGCCTTGTGAATTTGTCTGTTTCCATCTTCAGTGTCTTTATAAATGTCATTGTAATATTGCTTCTTCTCTCCCCTTAGTATGTGGTTCACCATTATATAAAATCCAAGGCATTGTGGCTTATTTAACAGTGTAATTAAAATACATCTTCTGAGGTGTCTGAATCTAGCTTGGTATATCCAAATATAACTGCTCATTTGTTGCAATAATAAACCTTTTCTCCTCAAGTACTAGTGGGCTGCCTCACTTGGATTTTTATTCAGAGTATGGGAGTGGACTTCATGACCTGAAGGGTCATTTGCCATTATTTAGGCAGGAATTATTTTTATATTGGGTTGTGTCCTAGTGAAAATAATGTAATCACACAGAATTAAATCTCGGTTCTGTATAACCAGAATTATTGCTATGCTTACGAAATAAATAAAGCAATAAATATTGCCAGCAAACCCATACCGCCATGTTTAAAATTCAGAATACTGTCAAGTCTAAAGTTAGTGATGTAAAATCTAAGATTGAGATAGTAGATAGGCGAACAAGCTCAGAAATCTCCTTCCCTTCCTAATATAGGTTTATCACAAATTTAGTTCATGATTTAAAGTTGGTTCATAATGGGCTTTGTCTTGTTGTGGACATTCTGTTTTAATTTTCTTGTTTTCCTCTTTCTAGCTTGATAGTACAGTTACAATAGGGACCATAACCCAGCAGATGCAAGTTTATTTAGTAGTATCCAAAGCTATTGATGACCAGAGGGTTTATTATATTGCCCAAAGTTCCTATGGCATTCTGTTCTTTATATATTTGATTACATTACTTAATTTAGCTTCTATCAGGGACTGCCCTCACAAGGTAAAAGGTCAGGAACAGGCAACGGAAAAAGGATGAGGTAATTTAAATTAGATTCTAGCAAACCTCATTGTCCTACTAACCATTGTCTTCAACTTCCAATCATTCTTAACTTAAAACAGAGCTTTTTTTAAAAGGAGCAAATAATACATTTTGTTTCAATGCAGAAGATCACTCAGTGTCAAGAGATCACAAACAAGTAGATAATTGGAACAAACTATAGATATGTAGTTTAAAATAGGACAGGGAGAATAAGAAATTACCTCAACCTTACTTTTAATCAAGAATCAAGATGCTGTAGCACAAGAGTAAATCAAAAAGCTAGCCAGGTTTGCTTAGGATTAAACAACTCTTAGTCATCACTGTTGTACAAACATAACCTACTTGACAATGGGGCAGTTCTATAGCTCCAGTTACTCAATTCTGAGACTGAGAGCAGCTGAAAAAGCAAGGTTTTCTATACAGACTCATTGGCATTGTCCTGGCAGCCACAAAACATGCTTCTTTTCCACTAATTGATTCCCATGCCCAAGCCAAACCTACTGCTGTCTGGCTAATCTATGGAAAAATGCTAATGACATCAAAACTTGACAGTATTTTCTGATGTAAGGGATTAATGAATGTTAGACATTAGCTGGGGGTGACAATTCTATAGTCTTCCAAATTATGAGGTTTGACCAGTTTGATTACATGCTATCAGAACTGTTATGGTTAGATTAAACATACTGCTATATGAACTGGACCTCTATTAAATCTTTTCACGTGTTGTGATAAAAATGAACCTTAAAGATTATTTAAGGAAAATATATATTTAGCTATAAGGAATTTGAGGAGCACTAGTGCCTCAAAGCCTTTTAGCCGTCATTTACTAGCCCTATCTCAATTGCTTTCTATATTATTATTGGATTTTTTCCTCCAGATTGCTCAGGGACCTCATCTTATGGAGCTCATCACAACAAATTTAGGATCAAAATTAGTGTTAGAATCTAAATTAGGATGAGAATGACTGATCCAATAAGATTATCCAATGAAGCTTCTGGTTGAGTTGGAATTTTTGCTACACCTATGCACCCCATTCACTTTTACTAGCTAAAGTAAAATTTAAGTAGTATTGATACCGGATGAAGCGGTTTCTCAGTTTTTATTCATGTTTTCACCACCTCAGCATAGAAGAGCGTTTAAACAAATCAAGAAACATTTAATCTCTGATTTTTTTTCTGAATTTTGTTTTTTGTTAGTCTCAACATTTAATACACCAGAAAATATTGGACTTATCTTGGATAATCAGAAGATTGGACCAAGTACACAAATTATCAAAGAGTCAGATTTTCCACTGCAAGCATATAAGCCCAAGGTTCAAATTCCATTTGAAGTGCTTCCAGGACAATGCCCTCGAAAGATTGCAATTGAGAGGTATTTTGATCCTGAGATCAGTCAATCATTCTCTGGAGTTTATTTTAGTTTATTTATTTTGGAAATGTGTAAAATCATCCAGCTCTACGATGACTTTGGACAGTATACAATAAAAGCAATCATAAAATACAATTATTGGTATTACAAACTTGGGGGAAGAAGGCCTATTATATTCGCCTCCAGCACTTAATAGATCCTATAGATTACCAAAGAGCTTTAGCAGAGTTTCCTGAAGCCTTAGTGGGCAATTGTGTTGTGTGCCTGGCTGATCTCTGAAATAAGGGGTCGCTTGCAAAGCTTGATATAACTGCTCCTGAGTGATAATAATTTCAAAGATTCCTTCGTTTTCTGAGGAGCACCAGGAGATGAAACAGCTTAAGAGACACTTAAAGCAATGCTAGCATTAAATGAATGCAACCAAACGTGGATAAGAGCTCATGTTCAAGCATATGCTGTGGTGCTAAGAACAATGAAACAGGCATATTTCTCAGCTCAATTATTTAAAGTGAGTCACACACAAACCCATGAAGGAAAATGGAGCTGGAAGATCATCTGTTGAGAAATTGAAAGGAATGTATAAAATGTATAGAGGATAAAATAATTCATGCTCCGAGTTGAATGCCAGTCAAGAGGGTGCAACTGAGAGAAGGAGGCCTTGTTTATTTAGTGAGGTTATATGTGATAGGTGTGTGGATCCTGAAGAGGTTGACAAGGCTCTCTGTGCTGTTAGTTTGGCCTACTATGCACTAGATTCCTATATGTCTAGTGAAAGTTTTCAGTTAACAAGAGGATGAGTATGGGTAGCTGTAAATATAACATTGAAGGAGAGAGTGTTATTCATTATTCAGCCTTTTCAATTTGTGCAACCACATTATCTGGTGATCAACCTTCCAAGGAGTGCATGTCAATGATGCAATGGTGGGTGTAGCTAAAGCAAAGAAGGGATGGGATCTCTCTCTCCCCCCGCCCCCTCCCACACAGAAAATTGACTAGTCTGGCAAAGCAGAAACAGCATTACACTTTGCCAACCTCTGTAGCTGATTTGCCAGTCAAATCGGCTCTTTCTTTGCTGCTGTTCAGCAGAGCAGGAAAGAGATTGCAGACTTGGAATATTTAAGTCACAGTCCCCTTTTATTACCATGGAAACAAATGAGTATCCTCAAAAAGGCATTGGCCTCTAATGGAGCAGCTTTCACTAACCTTACAAGAGTATAGGAACCTTGAGATTAAATCACCCTTTGCCCACTCTTCATTTTTTTAAAACAGAAACAGGATTTCAGAGAAGGGATGGGGGTATATTCTAAATAGGGCAAACCTGGTGGATCAGAGTTTTCCCACCGTTATTGTAGGATTGGATTGGATCTAGGTATAGGTTATTCTGCATAAAATTGGGTTATCACTATCAAATATATTACCTTTCCCATAACACTAAAGTGTGATGGAGAATTAAGGCTGTCACTGACCGCTTATCATGATAGCCATATTTTAGTGCTATTATTGGAACTTTTCCCAGTCTGAGCAGACCTGCTTTCAGAAACACAGTGAAAAATATATTGCTTTTGTGTCTTATTTATGAGCTTTCCTTATGTTTCTATCTGGCTATTGTGAGAAAAGCATTTGGACAAGGGTGTCTAACCTAGCATAGTTCTTTGTATATTCTTACATAGAAAGATTCCTTGAAGAAACAATGATCTACTGATGGATGTACATTAATTTGGGATATAGCAATAGCAATAGCACTTAGACTTATATACCACTTCACAGTGCTTTACAGCCTTCTCTAAGCGGTGTACAGAGTCAGCATATTGCCCTCAACAATTTGGGTCCTCATTTTACCCACCTCGGAAGGATGGAAGGCTGAGTCAACCTTGAGCGTGGTGAGATTATCTTTGAGATAACAGTATAAGCACATTAGAAAATCATTTAGAAAATCTTTAGCAGCATTTTACTATTGAGGCTATCCAAAAAATAAGTTCTTGCATCTTTAATAGTGATAACATTAGCTAATAAAGGACTTGTTTAAATATAAACCATTTCTTCTTGCTCTTTAATTAGGAAAAGACGATTATATCTCAGCTTAGATATCACAAAACTTTTACAAAATGCAGGAATAGATTCTAATGAGCTGATGCCAAGACACCAAGACCCTGTTAATTTACCAACAATTGAACAAAACAAAGACCCTCTTTTCCCCATCTATCTACCATTACAGGTAAGATGAGGGAATTATTGGTGTTTGTGTTCCACTGTGGGGCTTCCCAAGCCTATAAGAGACATTTATCAAAGTGTTTGTTACTTTATGGTTTTCCATCAGCTTTTCCTTGTATTTTCCCAATTATGTCCACTGTGTCTAGAATTGGAGAGATTAAAAATGAAGACTTTGGTTTGAGTGGGAAATGGAAATGGAAATAACCACAGTGCTTAATAGTAGGTGTATATCTTTCATGGGGAAAAGTTTGATGAGTGGGAGTCTGGCCCTACCAAATATAACATACAAAAAACCACCTCCAAACAATGACTGCATTCCAGAGTTAACAGGACATTTCATACAGCTCAGATTGTTTTTGAGTAAAATATTAATATGTAATTTCTTGATTATGATTGTGTGCTATCAAGTCAGTGTCAATTCTTAGCAACCACGTAAGTTTTTTCCATGAGTATAGCTTCTTATTTATTTAGATTTTTGATGATGAAGAATATGATTGCCGGACGCCAGAAGAGTGGCTATTATTGGGAGTAGAGCCTGAATCTTCAGATCGGAAACCAATTCCAGGAAAAGCACTCCTACCTACTGATGACATACTTGGACATGGTAAAGTACAGATGATACAGAATTGAATTATACTGTAACAATGATTAAAATAAAAAATTATAATGAGATAACTTTTATCCCCTCCAAGTTTTATATTTTGAAAATTAATTGGGAGGGAAATATGGGTTTTTTTAGTTAAATAAATCTGTTTATTTACCTGATTTATATTCCACAGCTTTAATATTTCCAGTGTAGTTAACAAAGTAGTAAGACATAGTATAAGAACATTAAATAAAACATAATAAAATAAAGCTTGGAATTAGCATAAAAATTAAAATAATAATTTCACAGAGTAATATAGAAACTGTTATAAATGTAAGCTGCCACATGTAATAATTAGTAACAGGGTGGAAAAAGTAGTTTTCTGATTGGAAAATAAAGAGCATTAGTGGAAGTACCAGATGAGCCACTTTGAAGAGACAGTTCCATTAGTGGGAATTTTTCATTGGTCATGGTACTTTAAATAGAAACATCCTCCTCCCAAAAAATCAGATTACACTCTCAGTGAATATATAGATTGATGCAAGAAAAAAAAATCCTATACGTACAATTTTTAAAAAATATATAACTTGTCAGGAATATAGGATTTCAGCCTATTATCATGGAAACTGAGTTTGTGATGCTCAACATTTTGAGCTTTGATGTCAGTGGGTCTAAGCCATCACATTTTTTGTTGTACCTCCCTATAAAAATGTGGTACTCCATTACCTAGAGTAATAGTCTCTAATTTTTATGTCTTTGTCCTAAGTGCACAACATAAGATTTTTGTGAGTTATTTTTTCATAAAGCATTGAATTGTCAAGACAGGTCTTCAGCAATTTTGAAAGAAAAATTCCTCATTTAGAAACATTATTTTATCTAAATATCTGTATCTATATACACACGTACACACATATACTGGGTAGTTTATAAACAATTAAAACAATCTAGAAAAACAACCAAACAGAAAAAAGCTAGAAGCAAGAAAAGAATAATACAAAAGCTTATAAAAAAGCCATAATAAAATACATAAAATTTAAAGCCCATTGATTAAAACAATCAGTACAGTCACTGAACTTGTCAGCCTTACAAGGTTGATCAGACAAGAAAGAGGACTTGATTAGCTAATTCTACTTTAATGCTACATTAACAGAATCTTGCAAATTTGAAAATACATCACTTCCCCTTCCCTGTCCACATTTCTACTGCCAGCTCAGCTGCCTTTTATCTGTCTGGTCCCTTGGCTACATCTCTTTACCCTGTTTCCCAAAGTCATTCCCACATACCATTACAGTAT
This sequence comes from Naja naja, assembly GCA_009733165.1. Classification (NCBI taxonomy): domain Eukaryota; kingdom Metazoa; phylum Chordata; class Lepidosauria; order Squamata; family Elapidae; genus Naja; species Naja naja. Next base: position 79,824,397 of record CM019149.1, read on the forward strand.
AAGCTTTTTCAAACTGCCGAGTGCCCACGCCCATTGGAAAAAAACATACATTAAAGGTCTTGCGCAAAGCCAACTTCTTCCTAAATCTATTAAAGTATTGAGAAAGTCTGGGATCAAGAACAGAAGGGGTGATAATTGCAGCTGCGTGAAATGTAATTTTTGTAATTCCACTAATCTAATTGGGGCAATTGTGAAATTGTAAAACTGTGTTTGTCATTAATACCCAAGGAGATCCAAAAAGCCACACACTGATCTATAAGTGGATAAATGTTGGAGTCTTGGATTATGATGAAGAGTCAAAACTCTACTTGGTACATAAGACAAACAAAATGGGCCTTGTTCGAGACCTCAATGGGATATGTATAATCAATGGAGGAATGACAGCTGAAGGTGGGTTTCGATTTAGTTATAATTGGAATGCAGGAAGGAAGGACAATTTCTAAACCACTTAGTTCTATCTAATACTTAAAAGCCCTATGTTGTAGTGTAATTTCTGATCCCTTTTATAGGGAACAGCAGAACATCTTAAAATGGCTTTCTCCTTCCACTCTTATGCATACTACTGGCTGCACATTTGATCAGTTGGCTTTCTATAACACTTGCAGAAACCTTTGAAAGAGATTAAGAGATGAGATGGTGATCAATCCCTGACAAGTGGTGGGATTCAAAATTTTTACTACTGGTTCTGTGGCCGTGGCTTGGTAGGTGTGCATGGCTTGGTGGATGTGGCTTGGTAGGCGTGGCATGGCTTGGTGGCCGTGGCAGGGGAAGAATAATGTAAAATCTCCATTCCCACCCCACTCCAGGGGAAGGTTACTGCAAATCCCATTCCCTCCCCACCTCACTAACCTGCTTTCCAGCTCCGTTCTCCTGTGCAGGGCAACAAAAGAAGACCCAGCCAATCAGCTGGGACTTGGGAGGCAGAGAATAGATGGGGGCAGGGCTAGTCAGAGCTGGCATTTGCCGGTTCTCTGAACTACTCAAAATTTCTGCCACCAGTTCTCCAGAACTGGTCAGAACCTGCTGAATACTACCTCTGTCCTGACCACGTCTCCTACAGTCACAAGAAGGGATAATAAGTATATAATCAGATTTCCCAAAGGTGGTTTTTCAAGAGGCAATTGGACTTCCTGTTTTTTCTTTGAGGTCATTTTGCTTCACATGCAAGAAGCTTTATCAGCTCAGAAGTTTCTTGGATGAAAAGCAAAACATCTTCAAAAACCAAACAAACCAGAAAGTCCAGTTGCCTCTTGAAAAACCACCTTTGGGATAACCATGACCTGGATGACTGAGAATCTCCATAGACATATAATCAGATTTGTTGTCAGCGTTCCAGAAAAACAAACTCCAACACCAACACTCCGAGACAGGCATTTTCTCAAAGTTCCATTTTATTAGAGTTGTCATACTGGCACACCTGGGAAAACCCGAATCTGAGAGTTCCGGGTTCCTCCACAGTAATTCAAAATCACAAACCCATCCCCTGCGCCCATCAGTACATCACATGGTCCAATCACCACCTGTCCCAACTTGAGACACCTGCAGGAAAGACATGACTGAAAGGAAGAATGCTATCATGTCTAACTACATATGCTCTACAAAATCCCTCCTTCCAATTTCCCAGGCACAGGAATGTGGCAGTGTGGAAGCTTCTGGTGCTAATATGGCTTCCAAAGCTGACATTTGTGCTCTGACACATTTGAGCTCTGATACAGTTTACCCACATGTTCTTGTTGTCCTGGTACTGATAAGAACCAGTGTGCTGTAATAGCTAAGATATTGGCCTGAGAACCTAGGTTCTAGCCCTTCCTTAGCCATGGAAACTCATTGAGTAATTTGGGCCAATCACATTCTTGTAGCTCAGCCCACAAAACGTGATTGTTGTAGGGAAATTAGGAGGAGGAACATGATGTATGCTGCCCTGAGCTTGAAAATAAAAATTATACACACGCACACATGCACACACACACACATACACAATAAAAATAAAAGGTAGGATATAAATCAAATAAATAGGCTGTTTATTATTTGTTAAAGACATGTCCTCACAACACAGCCTTCATTTCTATGCTAGTCAGTCACTAAGCTTGATCTGGCAGGAAACTAGGATTGACAAACAAAAGAAGCCCTCACCTATAGATATATCCTGTGTTGTTGCATAGAGCAGAAACTTAGGGAAGATATGCCACTCCAAATTGTCCCCCTTCTCAACTGGCTACAGGTCTTGGTGCCCCTGACAGAATTAGCTGACATTACTGACAGAATTGAAACTTGCATGGCAGTCAATTTTTTTTCTTTTTTTCTTTTATTTCTTATTTATGTCTATATACACAACTCTCTCCCCACAAACATTAAGTGCATTCTGCTATAGGCGGCAAATGCAAACTGACATGTCCCTCAGCCTCTTTGTTATCCTTGTCCCAGAGAACCACCTCCCCTACTGTCCTTCAAGTCAGGTCACCAGACAGGTAGGTTCCTGTCTATCTGAACCCTGCCATTCACTGGAGGCTTGGGAGATAGACCTATTTTCCCATTTGCTGCTAAACTTGCTTTCAGAAGGGAATGGCAGGGAAGCAGAGGGTGGATATGGTCTAGATCAGGGGTGGGCAAACTTTTTGACTCGAGGGCCACAATGGGTTCTTAAACTGGACTGGAGGGCTGGAACAAAAGCATGGATGGAGTGTTTGTGTGAACTAATATAAATTCAAAGTTAGATTACTTCACGTAGCCTTCTGGGAGAGCAAGAGAACCCTCCGCTCTTTCGGCTCCGTGGGCCGGATAGAACAGCCGAACAGGCTGGATCCAGCCCCCGGGCCATAGTTTGCCCACGGCTGGTCTAGATGGTGATTGTAGTGCTGGAGCTGGTTGGGATCACAGTGCACATGGCCAGAGACAGCTGTGACGTGGGATGGCAACATGGCTCCACTGTAGCCAGGCACTTCTGTGCCTTGGCTTCTTACAACAACTTCTGCTGGTCTCGTTTTAAAGTTGCAGGAAGGGGGTAGCAGTTTTCCAATCAGTATACTTTCCCCCCATCTCAAAGACAGGAATAAAGTACATTGCTAGCTTGTGTAATAAGAAGCCATACAGGGGAATGTAGTGAAAAGACAAAATTGTCACTGTTTGCCTCTGTGAAGGCCGTTAGTTCCTCTATGGTACTATTGGACTTCTGCTGCTTTTCAGTCCTAGGGCAAATAAGACTGCTGAGGTAAATTTAAATGAGGAAAGTAGAACAGGAGGAAAGGGTTAAAAGATGTGTGGTCTTGTTACTTTAAGTAAGAAGAAAAACAAAGCAGTAGGAGACCTGATCAGAGAGCTTCTGCTGTCTCACTTAATTAGACATGTTGACATTTTTTCTCAGCAATCTCTAAGTCTCAATTTTGAGTCTCTTATCCATTTTCCCGCCAGCAAAAAGGCTATTAACTGGACAGCAGTCTGGTTATGCACAGACAGTTTTGGATATTTAAGCTTTCAAATTTTCTGTTGTCTTGCTTTCTGATCTCTGCCTAGGGAGACCCCCACTGATTCCCTGTCAGTATTGGGTGCCTCGGATCCGTTTGCTTTTTCTTGCTGAGGATCCTCGTAATTTTGCCCAGCGTGTGATCTCAGCCCACAATTTGAGGAAGAAAACACAGGCACTATTGTTATATAATCTCTATGTGGACTGTATGCCAGTAGATGGATTGCAAAACATTGAAGAGAAAAGTTTGCAAAATATGAAACAAATGGCAATACAAACTTCACATCTAAAGAAAGGAAGCCAGTAAGTTTCATAATACTTTTTCAAAACTTGTAATCGCTCTTCAGATCATTAACTTTTGTCAATGACAAGAAAGGCCCAGCCAGCTGGGTAAAAGTAGAACCTGTCGTTTTTTTTCTCTTTTCCTTTTTTGTTCCTTCTTTGCTATTCCTTTCTCTTCTTCTGCACATGCTAGAAATACAGCCTTACATGACAAACAAAAATGAAGAAAGAAAATGAGTAAATATAGATAAGAGCAGAAATTATTTGAATAAAGTTAAGTGAAATTGGATGCAAATATAATATGGAATGGCATGGTATTATTTATTTATTATTTATTTATTTATTTTATTAATGGGACTTATATGCCCCCATCTCAAGACTCGAGGCTTACAATAAAACAAGCACAATAAATACTTAAAAAAGAATTAAACTAATGGTCCCAATTAAATACAAAACTTAAAATCCATCAGCATCTAAAACCACCCCACCCATGGGTCACAGCCCGGATTGGTCAAATAACCAGGTCTTCAGGTCATGGCGGAAGGTGCGGAGGTCAGGGGCCAAGCGGAGCCCCAGGGGAAGTTGATTCCAGAGTTCGGGGACCGACAGAGTAGGCACGTCGTCGGGGGACTGCCAGCCGGCATTGCCCAGCTGACGGGACCCCAAGGAGTCCCTGTCTGTGACTTCGCACAGGGCGGTTAGTATTCGATGTCGGCAGCAGTCGCTCCCTTAAGTAATAAGGACCCATGTCATGTAGGACTTTGTATGTTAAAGTTAAAACTTTGAATCTCACCCGAGAGCAACCGGCAACCAATGCAGGCAGCAGGAGGGGGCTAACATGGGAGAACCGGAAACTCCCATCACCACCCGCTGCTGCATTTTGCACCAGCTGCAATCTCGGATGGTATGCAAGGGCAGTCCTAGATAGAGAGCGTTGCAGTAGTCGAAGTCAGTAACAAGGGCATGAGTGACTGTACGCAGGGCATCCCGGTCCAAGAAGGGGCGAAGCTGGCGAACCAGCCGACCTGGGCAAAGGCCCCCTGGCGGCTCCCACCTGCTCCTCCAACCAGAGCCGCATCCAGGAGGACCCCAGGTTCTCGCCCTATCCACAGGGGACAAAACCACTCCCCCTATGGTCAACGATGGACATTCTAAGCTGGACCGGGATGCCGGTATGTACAACCACTCAGTCTTGGCGGGTTGAGTCGAAGCATGTTGCCGTCCATCCAGATTCGTACAGCATCCAGACAGCGAGTCATCATGGAGAAGGCATCACTGATCTGGGTTGGGGTGGAGATATACAGTTGTGTATCATCCGCATATTGATGATACCTCACCCCAAAACCACGGATGATCTCACCCAGCGGTTTCATGTAGATGTTAAATAAGAGGGGAGAGAGGACCGACCCCTGAGGGACCCCACAAGTGAGTGCCCTTGGGGCCGACCTCTGCCCCCTGCCAACACCGATTGCACTGCCCCAGAGGTAGGAGGAGAGCCACCGAAGAACAGTGCCCCCCACCCCCAACCCCACGAGGCATCGCAAAAGGATACCATGGTCGATGGTATCGAAAGCCGCTGAGAGGTCTAATAGGACCAGGACAGAGGAAAATCCCCTGTCCCGTGCCCTCCAGAGATCATCCAACAGTGCGACCAATGCCATCTCCATGCTGAAACCAGGCCGGAAGCCCGATTGGTACAGATCCAGGTAGTCCGTTTCCTCCAGGAAAGCGGAAATTGCCAAGCCACCACACTCTCAACAACCTTCGCCAAAAAGTGAAGGTTGGAGACTGGACGAAAGTTGTCTAACACGGTCGGATCCAGGGCAGGCTTCTTCAGGAGGGGCCTCACCACCGCCTCCTTCAAGGCAGAGGGAAAGACACCCTCTCTCAAAGAAGCATTGACAACTGCCCGGATCCAGCCACAGGTGACCTCCCTGGCGGCATAAGCCAACCAGGAGGGGCACGGGTCCAATAAACATGTGGTGGAACTCAGGCGCCGCATAATCCTGTCCACTTCATCCTCGGAAACAGGGTCGAACTCATCCCAGAACGTAATGGCCAGACTCCTGTATCCCGCTCCTCCAACCACTGCAAATCAGAGGACAACCCGCTCCTAATCCGAGCGATCTTATCCAACAGATACTGACCAAATTCCTCAGCTCTTCCCGCAGGGTCCGCCCCTCCTCTGGATGAAGGAGGGAGCGTGACCCGGAACAGGGGCCGGCGGTTATCTGCGGACGCTATGAGAGCGGAGAGATAAGACATTCTCGCTGCTCTCATCACTCCCAGGGAAGTCCTAATATGGGCTCTTAACTGGGCTCGATCGGCCTGGGAGCGGGTGGCCCTCCACCTGCTCTCTAAACCCCTCCGACGGCATTTCATCTCCCGAAGCTCCTCTGAGTACCAGGGAGCCATTCGGGATCTGCGGCGCGTGAGGGGTCGCATGGGGACAACCCTGTCGAGGGCCTCCGATGCAGCCCGCTGCCAGGCGGCCGTTAGATCCTCGGCAGAGCTGTGAGTCAGGGAAGAGGGAAGAGGCCCCAGCTCTGTCTGGAACCATTCCAGGTCCATAAGGCACCTGGGGCGGAACCATCTAAGTGGCTCCTTATCCCAGCAGTGGGGGGCGGCTTGTTGGAAGACCAGCCGTAGGAGATAGTGATCAGACCATGGAACGGGCAAAGTCGTAAAAGTGGCCTGCCCTCTGTCACTATGCCACCACTCAGAGACAAAAACAAGGTCGAGTATTCCCCCTCATGAGTAGGGCCATGAATTAATTGTCAGGCCCATGGCTTCCATAGAAGCCATGAATTCCTGGGCCAATCCCGATGCACCCCAGGAAGGCAGGTTAAAGTCCCCAGGACTATAAGGCCTGGGATCTCCACCGCCACCCCCGAGAGGACATCAAGAAGCCCAGGCAGGGCTGCTGTCACACAGCTGGGAGAAAGGTATGTGAGCAGCAAGCCCACCTGACCATTTGGCCCCACTTCAGGAGGAGGATCTCACTTCTGCCTATCTCTGGGATAGTGACCTCCCTTGGAAGCAAGGTCTCCCTGATAACCACAGCCACCCCACCACCCCTACCCTGGGCCCACGGCTGGTGCACAACCCAAAAACCTGGAGGGCATAATTCAACCAGAGGGACACCTCCCTCCGGGCCCAACCAGGTCTCGGTGATGCAAGCCAGGTCCGCAGCCTCCTCCTCGATGATCTCACAGAGGAGGATAGATTTATTGGCCACGGACCTGGCATTAAAATACACCAGTCTGAGCCCAGGGGTCCCAATTCCTGAACTCCCTGGGGAGAAGGCCATAGGGTCGGAGCGAGCAACCGCACGGAGGTGGCGGGTGCGAGCTCCCAACACATATGGCCCTATGCCTCGACGTCTGCTGCCAACCCCAACCACCCTGGGAATCGCGGCCCCCACCTCAGTCCCCGGAGCCCCACCAGCCCCCAACCCCCACCCCACCCTGCCACGAACCGGGCTGCAAGAAGACCCATTAATCCTCCTCCCTAACCCCTTAAGACAACTAATTAAAAATTTTAAAAGTTTCCCCTTCCTCTTAAATTTGGAATTTGGCCCACTAACTGCAGCATGCCACCTCTCGGGATCCCAAGATCCATCATTATCAATTGTTTTTGCACATACATGTGCAGTTTTACAATTAAAAATTGTTAAAATACATGGGGGCAAAAGGTGGAATTTAGCTGACTTTCATAGACTCTTCCTTTTGTTATAATTTCTTTTTGTGATTCACGAATAATCACAAATTTGAAAATACTAATGCACACTTGATGAGTATACATTATTGGGAAATGCTAATGAATACTCAAATGAGTCTAATCAGTGTATTATGTAACTGAATGGAAGTAATAGAGATCTGTGAATAAAAAGTGAGGTTAAGTATGAAAATGATCTTGACACTTGCATTCTATGTATTCTATGACTGGAACAATTTGAGATGCACAACCAAGATGAATCATGGTATAATACGTCAATTTCATCTCACTATATTATGGCAAGAATAATCTAATTAGTACCTAGGACTAATAGTATTTATGAATCATCCATTGTTAGGAAAAAACTGATTTTAGATAAGAGTGAAAATAATACAATGGAATGCCTACAGAAATGTTTGAAGGTATCCATCCCAATAACATCCCACTTCCCCTCATCCACTTTTTTCCCACTTCCCCTCATACACTTTTTTTAGTAACTGAGTATAGGATCATCCCTTTCTAAATTATAGTACGGTGAATTATTTTCCTTTTGCCTTTCTTCTTGCATATTATATTAACCTTGCTCTGTTGTGTAGTTATAACAATTCAGGCCTATCTGTCACAGGCGAGTAGTTGTACAGATTGAGACATTGCTCAGGATATATATCTCCATGATCATTATAAGACTTATCATTCAGCCATTTTATTAGGTCCAGGTGAGTGTCATTTTTGGGTGGAGAAAATTATTCCTGATAAGTATCAGGAGTTATTCCCGATAACTATCTCTAGCATTTATCTGTTCTAGTATCTCCTGGTATGTCTCCCTTTCATCTTAGGGCATTTGCTTTAGATTTGTTGGTTTCTTGTATTTTTAATTCTCCCATCTCAGTAACATGCAAGCATTTGTGATCAATTCACAATTATAATGTATTCTGAAATGTATAGAATACTGCTCCTAATTCTCTCTCTTCTGTCTAATACAGTCTTAAACGCAACATAAGTATGTTCCATTTTCTCTTAAATTTGCCATTCTGTTCTCCCCCTCATGAAACTCCATTAATGTGCTACAAATGCTTTTAATGAAGAAGCAAAGCATAAGTGAGCACAGGAGAAATGAATATGGGACTAGAGGTATATGAGTGACACAGACATATCATTTTGAGGGGTCATTGTTCATTCAGTTAATTAGTTTTTTAATTATGTTTAAGGATTTTACGACGGCTGCACCTCCTGGAAAAGGAAGTGTCCCTAGACTATGAGCGTACTATGAACATGATTAACTTTGACAGAATTGTCACTTCGAAGCGTCAGATATTTTCTTATGTCACTCTGCCTGAGAAAGAGGAAGAGAAGGTACCAGAGAAAGGTAGGTAACACATGACAACATGCACACAGAGAGAAAGAGAAAAGAATAAAAATGCTTATAAAATGATATGTTTTGTGGTTAACTTCAGATTATAATTGATGTATTATAGGAGATACTACAAAAAGAGACTTTAGTATTACGGATTTCTATCTATTACATACTGTTGACAGGAAATTTTTGTCAAAACCTTTTTTAAAAAACATACTAAAATAGCAATTTCCTAAATCTTTAATTTGTCAAAATTAACATTGGCCAATAGAGTTGGTTCTTGACTTGCAACCACAATTGGGACCAGAATTTCCATTGTTAAGCAAGGTAGTTGTTAAATTAGCCATGTCTGATGTTACAACCTTTTTTGCCACGGTTGCAAAGCGAATCACTGCAGTTGTTCAGTGCCTGTGGTTATTAAGCAAAATCAACTTCTATTGATTTTGCTTGTGGAAAGCTGGCTTGGAAGATCACAAACGGTGATCTCATGATCCTGGAATGATGCAATCATAGTAAATATATGCCAGTTGCCAAGTGCCTGGATTTTTATCATGTGACCATGGGAATGCTGCTACAATTGTAAGGGCGAGGACTGATGGTAAGTAACTTTTTTCAATTTTTGAACTGTCGTTAAACAAATGGCTGTATGCCAAGAACTACCTGTACATAGCTCCGTTTATTATTTTGAATGTAATCTAAAATGCAATATTATATAAACATCTTTAATATCTCCCAGCAAAGTAGTTAAAAGTTACAGGTGAAACTCGAAAAATTAGAATATCGTGCAAAAGTTCATTTATTTCCGTAATGCAACTTAAAAGGTGAAACTAATATATGAGATAGACTCATTACATGCAAAACAAGATATGTCAAGCCGTGATTTGTCATAATTGTGATGATCATGGCTTACAGCTCATGAAAACCCCAAATCCACAATCTCAGAAAATTAGAAAGTCTTCAAGGGAAAAACAAAGAAAGTCCCATTGCCTTTTGAAAAGCATCTTTGGGACATTTATGAACCCAAATAAATAAATGAGTAAAAATGTTATACTTATTTGTTCAGGAAAATGATTCAAAGTTAAACACTTCTGTATGGCAAAAGTATATGATTATGAATTTGTACTTTTAATAACTAGTGTGTCCCCTTTGGGCAGTAATAACTACAACTAAATGCTTAAAATAACTGTTTTAATCAATCCCATACATCAGCTTGGAAGAATTTTAGCCTATTCCTCCTCACAGAAAAGCTTCAGTTTAGGGATGTTGGTGGGCTTCTTCCCATGAGCTGCCTGTTTCAGGTCTTTCCATACAGTAACATTTCTATAGGATTAAGATCAGGTCTCCAATTTGACTATTTGAAAACATTTTTTTTTTGCTTTAACCATTCCCTAGTCATGCCAACTTGTGTGTTTTGGATCATTGTCTTGATGCATGATCTATTTTCTCTTGACCTTCAGTTCACAGACAGACACACTGACATTTTCTTATGGGAAATAGGACAGGTGTTGAATTACCTCCATTTGTATATGATCTGCATGACACTTTTTAAAACTTTTCCAGCCACATAAGAATCAATAATTTTTGTAGGTTCTCAGAAATCTTCTTTCTTTAACCCATGACACACTTCCATATACCTGTATTGTGAAGATCAGTCTTTGATAGTGAATGCTCAGAACTCTTTAAATAAGGCAGACTTCCACCTGATCATTATCCCATTGTCTAAAGTCCTAATTCTAAATTTCCTTTCAAATGAGCTGACAATCCTAGTGGTTCACATATTTTTGCCACACACAAATATGTAGCTTTGGACCATTTTCCTTAATAAATGGACTGGTATAATATTTTTGAGTGATTTGTTTAATTGGGGGTCTCTTTATCTAGTTTTAGGAGTTACGTGGGGATCAGATTGTGTTTTAGTTCATATTATGCAGAAATTGAAAATTCAAAAGGGTCCACAAGCTTTTAATCATAACTCTATAAACATATGGAAAGACTAGTAGAATTGTTAAAGATAGTTAGTGATAAATAAACATGAAAGAAAATGAAAAAAATGAAAGACATTAGAGTGAAAATAGAATGACTGAAGAAGAGAAACTATGAATCCTATACAAAGAGTATTAGAAGTCTTAATGATGGCATTTATAATGGAGATTAGAAAATAGGATATGGAACCTAAAAAGAATTGTGTTTAAAAATGCCAGAGTGTGTAATTAAGCTAATGGCAAGAATGAAAAAGGATGAATGATAGAATGCTCATGTGAAAAGGACTCTAGATGAGAAAAATGCATGTAAGACAACAATTGCTACAAAAAATGGGGATAAGGGAAGCTATTATACAATATGTTTATAGAGAAATAAACTAAATTTACTTTATATATGTAGTGCTTTGGTTACATGGTGCTGGTAAGATCTTTAAGATCAGTAGTTTAAATACCAAAAGGCAATATTTGAACTGATATTCAAACCAGAGGGAAACCAGGATGATTCTCAACTATAAAAAGGTTCGAAGAGATAGAGCCAATTGTGTAAGCAAAGCAAGATTTATTGTTTTTATTCCACCTTTATTGTTCATCTGTTTGCTTTGCTTCTTTTTAATATTTTTTGGTGCTTTGCATGACATTGTTTATTCAAAAGGGAAAAAAGAGGTGGTTATGTATGTATGTATCTGCATTTAAGAGGCTTACTTGTGAGACTGATTACTTCAATAACATCTTTCTTTTTATTACCAGGGCTCATTGAAGTTCCAGAATATCCATTTAATGAGCAAAGAGAAACTTTTAGTTTTGTCTCTCTCCTGACACGGCCAGAGGTTATCATGGCTTTGTGCCAGGTGCGAGATGAGTGCAATAAAACCGCTGCTATGTCTCTTTTCCATTCCACCCTGACTAAGTATGGACGACTTGAAACGTTTGAACAGATTCAGACCCAGACCTTTTCTCAGGTAACATGTTATGGCAGATTCTTTGTAGGGGTGAGATGCACAAATGTAAAGGACTATAACCACTGTGTGATGGGTGAAAGGACCCCACATAATACAATGGTAGAAGATTACTTTAGGCCAGATAAGACTTGTGCTTACTACTCTTCAGAACATGGAACTAATAATAATAATAATAGTAATAATAATAATATTATTATTAATAATAATAATAATAATAAATAGTTATTATTATTATTATTGTTGTTATTGTTATTATTATTATTATTATGTATTAGACTTGTATGCTGCCCTCTCTCCCTAAGGACTCAGAGCGGCTAACAATAAAAACTCAGTACAAAAATTTACATTAAAAAGCAATTAAACCATTACAAGCCTAATAATAATAAAATAATAAAATAAAAATTAATTAAATTAACTCTAAAACAAGCCCTCCCCCTCCCTTGGTCAGTCCAGACTGGCCTGTTGAAAGAGCCAGGTCTTCAGGTCACGGCAAAAGGAGCGGAGATCAGGGCCAAATGAAGGCCCAAGGGGAGCTGGTTCCACAGGGTGGGTGTTCCCACAGAGAAGGCCCTACCCCTGGGCACCGCCAATCGACCATGTCTAACCGACGGTACCCCAAGGAGGCCCTGCCTGTGGGAGCATACCGGGCGATCGGAGCGTGATGCCGGCAGGAGACGCTCCCGCAAGTACCCCAGACCCAAGCCATGTAGGACTTTGTATGTTGTTACCAATACCTTGAATCTCACCCGGAAGGCAACTGGCAACCAATGCAGGTCATGCAGGAGGGGTGTAACATGGGAGTATCGGGACACCCCCATCACAGCCCGCGCGGCCGCATTCTGCACCAGCTGCAACCTCCCTCTTTCATTTAGGCTACCGTATGATAAAACTAGCAGAAATGCACACACACATTTCTTTGATCATGGGGTGGGATAATAACATAACCATATATACCGGTGGGAAAAATAGTTCACCAAGTTGGCCATAATGAAACCAATTTTATATCAGCAAGCTTGGGAGTCCTCTAAGTTCTGCAGGCATTCAGCTTCTAGAACAGCCCACTGAGGACTAACTATGCTCAGCAGCCAAGAAATGTTGGCTGCTTAGTTTAGACTGAGAGAAAATAGCTAACCTAAGCACCATCCTATCCACTTGAATAAAATCAACTCATTATACAACATGGTTCAAAGACCATATATTTTAGATTAGAATTCAATCATTATGTATAGCTTAACCACAGATATATTGGACATAGTCCAATTTAATGTGGGGAAAACCAGAAGAGCTAAAAAAAAAACAGGTACTATTGATTTCCAAACACTGCTTACTGTTTTCAGTCCTGGATCCCAGAGTTTTATTCTGCAAACTGCAATAACATGGTTCAAGAATGCAAAGCTATTCATGCATGTTCTCTACTTATTATGAACTGTTTATGCAGAAGAACTTCCTAAACATTCTTTTATCTGTAATTTATCTCAAAATGAAAAGTAGCCCAGAAGTTTGAGAAGCACCCACTTAAAAGAAAAACAGTAGGGAATATACAGGCTAAATATTTAAAGGAGATATCATTAAAGCTTCTTTATATGTGTGTGCGTGTGGGGGGCAATAGGCAAGATCCCACAAAATATAATATCATCTGTTTACAGACTTTTCAAAGGAAATAGTTGGATATTAGAAAGAAAAGCTTCTGTGCCCATATCTTAGGAAAACCAAGGTGTTTTGTTTGTTTTTGCTGTCCTTGAGAGTGAATGCTGCACTCTTCTTTAAAAAATAGATTATTTCAGTGTAACATTCTATGGGGAAAGATTTGTTTTGGTATAGATTGCTTTGGGAACTGTTGCTGCTATTAGCAGAATGTTATTAAAGTACAATAACATTCTTCCTGTTTACAGAATAGTATTCTGTGGACCATAAAACATATAATAAGCCTATATTGCCTCTTTTTTCTTAGACAAAGCAGTCTCAGGGGGATGGTTTAAAATGGAGGATGGGTGTGGGGAGGGAATCTAATAGATATCCCTCTATTTTTTCCCACTACAAACTTCAGCTACTCCTCTCTTCCCCAAAAGGGATACTAATAGAGGAGTGTACTAATGCAAACACAAAGCCAGAAAAGGGAAGGACTAACCACCCACTCCCCACTGCTGCATTTCTTTACAGTCAGCAAGTATCTACTGCTGTATCCATTTAATGTGTAATTTGAAGTTTGGAACTAAGATGACAATTCTTTTATACTTTTGTTTTGACTTACTGCAGATTTCAATGTTCCTCAAGGATACATGGATCAATACTTTAAAGATAGCAGTAAGAAGCAGCCTGAGGGACATAGGCAAAGGCTGGTATAACTTATATGAGACAAAATGGGAAGTATATCAGATGTCCAAGCTTCATCAGTTGATGGAACTTATCAAGTTTATGCTACAAGACTCTGTACGTTACCTGGTCCAGGATTCACTTGTAAACTTCACACAGCTCTTTCTGGATGCCTGCTACAGTGTCCTGGATTGCCCTGAAAATATGACGTGGGGAGATGATCTTGTTAATAGCCCTTACAAGTAAGACAATTAGGAAATGTCTCCAATCTGAGGAAGGAAAAGAACACTGAGCAATATTTTTGAAATGTATTCCTTTTCCTATGAGTTGAACCTTTAAACGTATTTTGTCTTTTCTGAGGTTCCTGATGAGATAGTGCCACTGCACACAAGCATTTCACATATCCATATGGATTTATATCATCCTAGGATCAGTTCTTGTGATCTCATATTATTAACTCAGTTTGGCAGCTGAGCCAGCTTATTGTTGGCTCAGCTAACATACACTTGAAATTGCTGCAAAACTACCTTGTTCTATTTTTTTTGAGAAGCTCAATGGAGCATTTTGCTTCACCTAACTTCTCAGTCTCTGGGTTACAGCTTTCAAGGGAAAAAGTTTCAATGGCTTTTCAAGTTCTCAATCATCCCAAAGCTACTTGTATTTTTTATAGGCAGCCCTGTAAATGATAAGAACCTAAAGTAAGGATATAAAAGGGGGTGGCAAATAATTTAATTTATTTCAATTTAATTTGAATTTAAGAGTGCCTTATCCAATGATTTCTCCTGCATTCCCATGGCTCCTGCAATAATGCCTAGAAGGGAAATGCTGGTAAATGTGAAGGACAGATAGCCCTTGTTGCCTGCCTGAGTTCCATGGCTGTCTTCAGTTGCGGATAACAAAAATTTATTTTTTTAAAATTTATTTGTATTACTTTTAAAATAATAGAAAAATAAAAAAAACGAAATGAACAAAACAGAAAGAACCCACAAGTTACATAAGAAGTGTTTAAAAATAAATGAAAAAAAAACCAACCCAAAATATAAAGCATTACGTCATTATAACAGTAAACAGTTACTATTCCATATATGCAAACATGCATGTCTGTGTGTGTGCATACACACATGTCTGATTCTTAAGAGACTGAACAAGTCCCTGCAGTTTTCTTGGCAACATTTTTCAGAAGTGGTTTGCCATTGCTTCCTTCCTAGAGCTTACAGGAAGTGGCTAGCTCCAAGATCATCCAGCTGGTTTTGTGCCTCAGGTGGACTAGAATCTATATTCTCCTATTTACACCAAACAGATTCTGTTTGTATGTGCAAATCACACTGTTTTATAAGTCAGGTTTTTTTGTATAGATGAGTCCTATTTTCATTATACTTATCCAGACTAAGTCTACATCTGTAGGTAATCCTTCCATAAGTGACAAGTGTAAATCAGATCTTCAAATTATTGATTAAATTGGGCCACACATTTATCTTTCCAGTGCTGTAATATCAGGGACTTTTTTTTAACTCTAGTAAGGCATGGAAAATCCATTTATATTGTCCAGTTGTCAAATACCAAGTAGTAGGTAAGCAATTCAAGATAATTTTAGCCCCTGAAAAAATTAGGTTTTCTTATATAGTCACATTCATATACTTCTCTACTTTCTACCAAAACTTAGTTAAGTAGAGGATGCTGTAAAATATGCATTGTAAAGAAACATTATCCTTATTACATCTTATACACAATGCTATTTTTGACAGTCATTTTCTAGACAAATGTAGTAGAGTCCAATAGTCTAAATAGTTTTGGTGTATACATCATGATGTATTTATTGACATGCTTGCTGTGGAAGTTCAGTCATTTTCCCAATTTCTAGGCAATATAGAAGCCTCTAGTTCTTTATTCCACTCTTTTATTAACATCTGCATACCAAATATATTGATAACAAATGTCTACAAAATAAAACAACCAATAATGAAAAACAAAAACAATGAAAGGAATATAGATATATTCTAAAGTTGCCCAAGTTGAAAAATTAATACTAACAGTTAGCTTCCAGTATTTAATATTTGACAAATAAATAAACTTGTCGATAAAGGTCCAGTTTTGGTAAATCAGATCCTTCCTTATTAATTGATAATTGTATTTTCTGTAAAGATATTCTTGGAGTCAAAGAAGCCCATAAATATTTTCTAAACCAGATGTTGAACTATAAAAATGTTTTTGAGACATTTGAACAGGAATTCATTTCATAATATAAATTAATTTGAGAAGACCTTGAGTTTATGGAAATTAAGAAAATAGGTTCTGGAACCTTAAAATAATCAAAAGGGTTTTTTTTTGCAAAGATTGTTTTTTTTTTTTGCAAAGATTGGCAGACTGATGGAAAGATTAGTGGCAGATCTCTGGGACGATGGGAGGGTGAAGGCCTGATACGTTCTTTTAAACATGTAGATAGAATTATTTCATATTTATTTTGTTTACTTTTATTTATATCACACTTTTATTATTTTTGCAAATAATTCAAGATGGAGAACCTATCCAGCACAAATTCCTCCTCCTATTTTTTCGACAACAACAAACCAATGAGAAGAGTTGGGCTCGGAGTTACTGGCCCAAAGTCACCCAACTGGGTTTCATGGCCAAGACGGACTTGAACTCATGGTTTCCTCTTTTTATCACTGGACCAAACTGGGTCTAGATGAAATCCATCTGCCCAAAATTAGATATGCACATTTCTTACCATGGATAACAAGATCAGATTTGTATGTACTAATTCTGGTTACACAAAACTATATAACAAACAGGAGATTTTGTGTGCCACCTGTACCTAATTTACATAAGTGTTACCCTAGTTGTACCCAGCGACTGCATTGCTTTTTAATTGCATACAAGTATATATTACAGATAAATTCCTTATGATATTCATTAATATTAAATTTTGATAAACTGGCAAATTGAATCAAAATAAAAGTCAGCCAGAATATTTCATTTTAGAATACACTACCATAGAACAGATGTCAACCAATGTAACAATACTCCTGTGAAACCATCTATTTTACTACAGTGATAATATTAGCTCCATTAAACATTGTGTGAAAATGCCTTCTGGTAGAAATGTAGGATATGTGTGGGCTCCTAGTTCTATGAAATACAAACAAATAGAACTGGAATTTGTTTTCAGCTCAGTGCATTTTAATTAGCAAAGAGATGAGTTAATGCTTGAATCTTTTTATCCATAACACAATGTGAAATTTCCATATTCTCCCTTTTGCAGGCCACGAAAAAATCCCCTGTTTATAATTGATTTGGCTTTAGACAGTTATGGTGTCCATTTTAGCACGCCTTTGGAGAATTTTGAGACATCCATTATTTCCCTTTTTAATAAAGGGATCTTGGCTACACATAGTATACCACAACTGGAGAAAGTGAGTTTCTTTCAAGAATATGAAATGTCTTCTCACCCTGATATATGTTCCAGCTTATCAAATGTGCATAGTTATATCATTTCAGGCTTTGTTGTTTATACTAAGAAGTTACAAAGTAGTCTTTATAGAGGCAAATATACATATGCTAGAATAATGTTGGAGGATCCAATCTGGGTCAATAACTGGACCAAAGATTTAGTCTTCCGAGCTTTCAAATTTGTGCTGGAGCCCATCCTCAAGGAATTTCTCATGACATACTCTGCTAGAGAGAAGTTCCCTGAAGATGGGCTTGAACATAAGTCTGAAAGCTCGTAAGATTAAACTTCTGGTCCTAGTGACCCAGATTGAGTCTTTATAGATTCTAAATATTTCTCTACTGGAAAAATATTTTTCCTTTCTGCAATGTCCACATGCCAGGTTTATGAAGTTTTCACAGTTTTATAAACAGATACTCCAAATATTTAAGGATAGGATGCTGGAGATTTTCAGGCTAATGTCTCTTTTTCAGAAACAATACTATAATTTGTAGTAATTGTAATAATTGAAAGCAACAGCTGAGCCGTGGATTAGTTCCTTTTTCACCTGGGAAGCTAATGCAGTTATTTAGTTATGTGTGCTGAGGTTTAGGGAAAGAAGATTGATTTTGATGTCACATCCTGATACTTTTGTGGGGGCGGGAGTTGGGGAGAGGAGTTGAGAAATGTCAGTTCAATTTGTGTTGTAAGTTTCATATAGCCACCCTATACAGAGATATAAAAACTCTAAAAATTTAAAGGGCAGAAGATAAGGGAGGATTTTGCAGAAGGATTTAGCTAACACTTTTTAGCACTGACATATTGCCAGAGGAGGACTCCACTAACACTTTTACGATTGAGGAAAACATGTCAGATTTAAATGAGAAAGTGTTGGCAATAATGCTGTAATTTTAAATCCTGAAGCTATTAATGCTGACACCAAAGTAAAGGGAATATCTGAGATGTTTCATTATATGTATTTATCTTGATGCTTCTTTATAAAGTGATGTGCTGCAGATTAAAAAAAAGGCTTTTTATTTCAAAATTCAAATCTCAGCACAAATCATTATTAAAGTGACTTTTAGAGCAAGTTGAAAGTTTTTTTATTCAATTCTTGCAATATGCTTCTGCTGATTTGGCTAGGTGGGAGATGTTTTTACCATCAAGAATTTCTATCTACTTTATTAAAAAGAAAAGAATACTTTCATTGTTTTTCACTGAATGCCAGCAAGCCATGCTAAAAAGATAGGTTAGCCAAAATATTTAATCTCCCAAAAGCTGGGGTATGAAGCCTGCTACTGTGAACAGCTTGTAGATATAAGCTGCAACACAATTAAGGCAACGTTTGGTGCAAATCACATTTAGCGTGACCAGGAACTCAAACAGTGCTCCATAGTTAGATCTTTGAATTGTTTATAATATACCAGTTCTGGTGCTCGTGTATGATAACCTTTATTATGGTAGTTATGAGGAAAAAGAATAGTTTCTATAAGATACTGAAGTCAAAAATATAAGAAGAATCTTGTTACAGTGCATGGTTATGGGTGGCTTTTAATTTTGTGCAACCACTTTTTTAGAAACAATAGAAGCAGACGATAATCCTGTTTATACTAAATGACTCTTCTTTTATCTCTTTTTCAGTATGTGCTTGAAAACATGTTCATCTGTGGCACACCATTGTTAGAGTCTGTGGGTCTGAATGAGCCAGCTGTGATAGAATTGCGGAATACCATCTGTACTTGCATCCGCAAAGCACTGATCCCCCTTCAAGCTTATGCCAAGAATTATGAAAAGTACTTAGAACTGAATAATCGCGATATCCACAGCCTCTTAAAGTAAGCAGCATTCACATGCAAGAGCAGGAGCTAAAAACTGAAAGGGTAGAGATTGATGCACAACTTTACTTTCAGTAGAATTAAAGGGCAAAAAAAAAAAGCAAGTAGCTTTCTAAAACATATTGGCTTGGATCCTAAGTTCTTGCTCCAATTACTTTTTCATCCATTTTCTGTCCATCTGCAGCTCCCCACCATGTTCTCCATCATTCCCACAGGTCCCCCCAATTCTCAGGAGCAGGTGTTTGGCACTGACAGGAGGGAGTTAGGAAACCTCTGTTTCATGAATACTGTGCAGTTGACTGAAAGGAGTATAGATTCTGCTTTTAATATTAGGAACTATATCAAGTTGATTATATATTCTTTAGAATCAGAATGGTGTCTGATTGATTTTTTTTAATGCAGATGAGAGGTGTGAGTCACATTTTTCAATTTATTTTTACCTTTCCTAAAACAGTAGATATTTTAAGGCTTTTTCCCATTGAAAAATTATATGTGACCATAAATACATACTGAATAAGAAGCCACAATTGCTGGTCTTGAATAAATAGTGTAGGCAGTCTTGACTCCTAGAGGAAAAACTGAATATAAATGTAATGAATAGATAAAGGAAGAACTATTTTTGAGAGATCAGGACACATGTTAAGCATTTATTTATTTATTTAAAATATCATTCATATATTTAAAAAATTTTTAATTGTTTAAAAATTATCTGTAAAAACCCTTCATAACACTTCTGAATTTTTCATGGCTAGCTGTTTTTTCCAGCCAAAATGCTGAAGAAAAGGATTTTTCTCCTGGTACATTAGCCAAAATGGAATTATCTTGCTACATAAAAATTGTTTTAAGCCCAATCATTAAAATCTTATAATGATATATTCATCTTTGTATCCTCTTATATAACAATTAATTTTCTTCTTTTTCTTTCCTTCACCTAAAAAACTAATGTTTCTGTATGATTTTTCTTCTTACCCTTCATCCCTATGTCCATTTTTTAAAATAAATGCTAACTATCATTATAAAGAAATTGAGCTTTAAAACACTGTTTGCAAAGCGCATGTTGCTTCTCATTATCTTTCTTTCAGCTTTCTGCCTCAAACACTTATTTTTTGATTTATTTGCCTATTTGCCTTTTATGTCTTAGATAACCATTTTTGCAAGATAACTATTTCCTACTGTGTACAAAGTTGAATTTTTAAAATTATTTTCTTAATCATGATTTTCCAGTTGATCACAACTTCCTAAGTGGAACTACAGATTAGCTCTGCATGTATTGCCATTTTATATAAACAGATTGAATTTCTTTATGTTTAAATTTGCTTCTGGGTGTCTGGAACTTTGGCTTGCTTGCTTATTTATTGTTTATTTATTTTTAAATAACAATATTTTTATTTTGCCATTTTTTATTACAACAATGCAGGGAAATCTACATAACAGAGAATATAAAGCTAGCATTCTTCACATAACATAAAAATTACAGATGCAGCCCAGGGGGTTCTCTCCACATCAAAAGTCAATTTGACCAGAATGGCTTTCACTGCTTTGTAAAATGAAAGCAAGATGGGGATTCCTCACAATTGGGGGGGGGGCTCTGTGGTGCAGTGGTTAGAGTGCAGTACTGTAAGCTACTTCTGCTGTAGCCAGCTACCTGCAATTTGGCAGTTCAAATCCTACCAGACTTAAGGTTGACTCAGCCTTCCATCCTTCCGAGGTGGGCAAAATGGGGAACCGAATTGTTGGGGGCAATATGCTGACTCTAAACTGCTTAGAGAGGGCTGTAAAGCACTTTAAAGTGGTATATAAGTCTAAGTGCTATTGCTATTGCTATATTCCACAATATGGGAATCCACAATGAGAATGCATGCCTCCAGCTTCCTTCAATAGAAGGAGACAATCCTGCAAATACATAAGAGATAAGCCATACTGGATATCCTTCAAAAGTGAAAATTAGCATTATGAATAGGCCTACGTAGATCTAAATCTTTATCAGTGTAGAACCCTACTTTTAACAGTTAAAAGGTTAAAAGGCAAACAGTTAAGGTTAAAAGGCAAAGAGGCCTAGAGCTGAAAGTGCAGTCTTTCTAGTGTATTAGGAACTTGGGTGGCTCAGGCTGTTAATTGCCTGCACTTAAGTTCCAGCTGCCTACAACTGCTGTAGGCTTGAATCCCACCAGGCTCAAGGTTGACTCAGCCTTCCATCCTCTCGGGGTAGGTAAATTGAGGACCCAAGATTGTTGGGGGCAATTAGCTGACCTTGTAAAAATGCCACTTAGTAATAAGCAGGCATATACAATGGAATGAAGGCTATTGCTGAGCACACGGGTTGTATCCCAAAAATTGTAAGCCACCCTGAGTCTTGGGATGTATATATATATATATATATATATATATATATATATATATATATATATATATATATATATATAGTTTATTTCATGTATCTATTACAGAGTTAAATATGATTCTGTTTGATCAGATTAATACGATTGCATTAAACTATTGTTGATACATACTGGACAAAGTGTATATGACTATCTGGTTCCTAAGGTAGGAGTGGAGATTTTGGTCCTGTGAGACATATCAGGTCCTGAATCCTCTGGGGACTGTACATTTAGTAGTTGTTTAAATTGAAAGGGATTCTTTTTCTTGCATGATTCTGTTTAGTCACCCCACTGCCCCCATATATGCCTACTTACATTCACATATACACACTCTCTGCCTTTCTTAGAAATGGGCTGATTTTCTCCCTTTCTCCTTAGAGGAAAAGGAAAGTAATGAGGTTCCCCTTCCTTCCTTTTAGCAAAGAAGCAAGAAAACATTGCATTTCTGCTGTCATTCAAAGAGCAAATGCAGCAATCAGCCTTTCCTCCCAGTAATGGAGGACTAAATGGTTGAGTTTTAATCCTGTTTGCTGTTTTTTGTGTGCTGTTGATATTTGATGGCAGAAGACTCTGGGGACACCCAAAATCAGGTTTTTTGGGGAGTTTGATTACTGTCAGACTAGTTTCCTGACCCGCCATAGTTTTCAGAGGAGATATGTTCCTGAATATGGATTGTTACCTTCTATTCTGATGGGAATTCTAGGAGTTGTAAACCAGGTTATATACAAATGTAAATATTTAAAAGTTTTGCGAAGCAGCATTACTACCATAGCTGTATTATTTGTTTGGTTGTTTGTTTGCTGTAAATGTATTTCTGCATATTTCTAGAGAATATGAGATCAATTGCCCTTCTGCCCCAGAAGTGAGAGAAATAGTAAACAAGCATTTGGCAGAAAAAGAGTTATTGGATAATAGTTTGCCAAGCTTCATGGTCATTGGTCCTTTTCATCTCAGTGTTGAAGGTGTAAGGCAGAGCCTATCCAAGAAATGCAAAGCTTTGGCGACTTCAATGCTGGACATATTGGCCAGGAATTTACATCGTCAAGTAGAAGATGTGAGTTTTATTGTTGGTACACTGCATCTAGGGGAGTAACCAAATGATTTTATAATTATTTCTGGAAATGTACAATTATTTTACGAGAGATGGCTTATTGACATGTGAAACCCAGTATTATTATCATAAATTGTGAAGAATGATTATCATTTTCAAACTTGCGTTTCCTTTGACTTTCTTTACAATATCTCAGTGAAAACACATGACATAATCAGACAACTTCTGTTTACAGCCCATGTCATTGCTTATCGCTTATGCAGAGGACAATGGGGAGAAAAAACAGAGCATAATGATGTTAATTAAATGTTGTCTTGGAGATATAGAAAAGGCTTGTGAGATTAGTGATCTGAGCAGGAGTGGGTGGGCTGTATAAAGTGTAGCTTAGTCTCAATTCCAGATACCTGACGTCGCCCTTTTGATGCAGTTGATTGAACTCTTTGTTTCGGACTTAGCGCTGACAGAGTTATTATATCATTTTGCAGATCTGTGATGCTTTCAAGGCCATCAGCCGAAAAATTTATGAAAAACCAAACAGCATTGAGGAACTAGCTGAGCTGCGAGAATGGATGAAAGGAATCCCAGAGAAATTGAAATCACAGGAGGTGAAAAGCAGTCAGGGAGATGGGATCAAATAATCGGAATGTCATGTGTAATAGGTGGAATTTAGACTTATATGTAAGCTGTTTTTAATCCAGGAATGTGCACTATTGGAACAATATGTCTTAAATGTTCTTTTTTAAAATAAAAAATAAAGCTTTTTAAACATAGGGACTTCTTGGTGGCGCAGTGGTTAGAATGCAGTTCTGCATGTTAATTCTGCTGACTGCTGAACTGCCAGAAGTTCGACAGTTGGATTCTCACCTGCTCAAGGTTGACTCAGCTTCCATCCTTCCGAGGTTGGTAAAATGAGGATCCAGATAGTTGGGGGCAATATCTGACTGTAAACTGCTCAGAGACAGCTGTAAAGCACTGTGAAGCAGTATATAAGCCTAAATGCTATTGCTATTTTATCCTGCCTTTTTTTCATATACAACTCAAAGTGGCAAACTTAGCAATACTCCTTCCTCCACCTATTTTCCCCACAACATAACAATGTCTCTGTAAGGTGTTGGACTGTTGGACTGAGAGAGGATGACTTGCAAAAAGTCCATCAGACTATTTTTTATACCTAAGGTAAGACTAAAACTCATTTAATAAGAATGACAAAAGAAAATACAAACTAAATTCAGAAACAGGGGAAAGAAAGAAGAAATAAACTGTGTACAGAAAAAAGGAAATAAAAAAAACATTTTAAAAAGTAGTTTCCAATCTTCATCATAAGTATAAATGAACTTAATTTCAAATGAATCAACTTTGTAATTTTTGCTTCTAACAATCATAATCTTCAATTCATTCAGATGCTGTTGTAAGACAGTTGGATTCTTCTTCTTTGATTTTTCTTTTTCTCATCTCAAATATTTCTTCAAGGTTTTAACCAATTTCTTTTGTATTCCAATAAAAAGTCCTTATCCAGTCAATCTCTTGGCTTGTCAGCGGTATTTCCACTTCAGTTGTTTTCTCTGTCTTATAGTCCTTTTTTATTTTCCAATATTTCTGCAAATTATTTACATTCTGAGGTTTCTGCATCAGTTAAAATTTGTTTCATCTCTTTATCTTCTAAGATATTTTCTTTCACATCATTAATTTCTTATTTAATATCTTTTGGACAAGCTATTCATATAAGCAATGCTATAATGAAGCTGCTATTTTTGACCCATTCCTCAAAAAATTCCTGAATGATTTCCAACATAAAAGCATTTTCTACAATTTTGCAAGCTCTGCTACTGACTAAAGGCAAGAGCCAGGATTTCACTTCTTAAAATTTTTCCTTTCTGCCTGGAATCTTTAGACCTCTCTGATTTTCAGCTTCTTAAATCATAAATCTCAAATTTATTTTTCACCAGGATAGACTAAACAAATTGGTTCCCATGAAGTGATGTTTATTTATATAATTATTTCCAAACTTTTATAGCAGAAGTCCTAATTCATTATTCCAAGTATCTCTGGACCCTTAATTCATTTATAATGTTCTTGAACCAGATTGTTATTTAGCTTTTTACCAATTCATTTCTTTCTTTCTTTTTAATTTGCTTACAGATAATTTTTAATTTATTATAGAATGAAGGTAAACTCACCAGGTGGCTTTTCACTTGTAGTATTTAAGATTTCTAATATCTTTAAGGTAGTTGAATAGGTCCTTTTACAAAATGATTACAAGTGAATGTCTTTTAAAAGGTTCCTCTGCAGTTGAGACTACTATAGTTCTCTTCATCTCCCAGCACTCAAACCTGTGGGGAAGCACTATCCTGTAGTCTCCTTGTGAGCCTTCAGGAGCACATGCAGGCAATTTCATATTATCTTCTTATGCAAGAAGATTCCATGGGACTGATCTACTACTATCCTTTGGTCATAGCTGCAGTCATTGTCTCCGTTCATTCAGAGATATCTTAGCTCTTCATTCCTCACCTGGAAATTCCAATATGTATAAATTATGTTGAAGGAGTAGTGACTGAGTATGCAAACATTTATTTTTGTCAGACCAAATGGGAGCACCTTACTTAACTAATAAATAAAGGTATTTCCAAGTCCCCGATTTTGTATTCTGTACTTAGTGAGCTGATGCAGATTTTTAAGAAACTGCAGCTATAACATATTCTGGAAAACATATTTATACCTTTATATAAAAAAGACACATTTCAAGCTTCTGCACAGCACCATGTATAAACAGAGCAGTGGCGCTCTTGGATTCAAACAAAAGATGTAGACATCTGGGGACAGAAGTGCTATGGCAGTAGAAATATCTGTTGGTGTATAAACTGCATTGAACTTTTGCTGCAAAATGATTTGTTCAATTCTTTATTTAGATTGTGAACATCAGAATATAAATTGACTGAGCGCTATCAATATCAGTGTTTATAGTTTATTTATTAAAACCCTGCTTTTGTATTCTGGCAAGTATTCAAGGTAGATAACAAAATATTAAAAAAAACAAGAGTTTAAAAACTTAAACAAATAAATTAACATTACAACTGATACTAACATCATAGAACAGAAGAACAGCATTTTTATAGATTTTCCTAAACACCTAGAGATTAGAAGCCAAACACATCTGAAGGAGTATGTTCCATAACATGTGAAGCAACAGAAGAGAAGGCCTTCCCCATGTGCCAGAAACTCTTGATTGCTGAGATATCTTCCAGTGGGTTTTCATTAAGATCTTAACAATGTGCAAGGTTGTAAATAGGTAAGATACTGTGTTAGAAAGCCAAGCCTTATACCTTTTAGATGTTTAATAATCAGAACTAGCTCTGCTAAGCAATTAACAGCCAGAGCAGACCTTTTAGTATAGGCATCATATGTTCTCTCTATCTGCATCAGTTATTAGCTTAGCTACTTCGGTTTGTGCCAGTTGCAATTTCTGACACTTCTCAAGGGAAGGATAGCCCAATGTAGAACATGTTACAGTAATCAAAACAGCATGTGACAAGGCACAAATCCAATTGGTTCAGGGATAATTACAGTTAGTGCCCCAGATATAATTATACAAATGTGCTCCTGGCCATAGTCACCACCTGTAAATCTAGTAGCAGCTGATATAATCAAAGGACACCCAGACTGTGAACTCTAATTCTATTGATTCTCAGGTTATTAAAAATGCTAAAAAGCATGCAGGGTTGGCAGTAACAGTATTTTGCAGTTGCCAGTAGGATCTAGCAGGCTTTAAGAATCATCTATAGCACAGGTGTCAAACTCGCCATGTCATGTTGCCGTCACATGGCATTTTATGATTTTTTTCCATTCATTGGGGGGGCGCCTGCGTGATGCATGTGGCCCATGGGTCACCAGTTTGACACCCCTGCTATAGTCTTACACTTCCTAAAGTATCCTAAAGTAACACTTCAGAGGTTTTCAGATCCTGCTATGTTTGTTGTGTTGCTATAACCTAACAACCAAACAATAGAATTATTTCCTCTTTCTTCATCCTTGTATCTGAATCTCACCATATTAAATTTTGTTCCATAATGGAATGAAATGTTGATCATGGAAATAACATCTGCCTCTGTTTTTTTTTCTTTCTATATGTATCATCCTGTAGGAATTGATAAGCAGTGTTATGGAAGAATATGAAGTCATGGAGGAATTTCTTTACAATTTGACTCAAGATGACTTCAATGACAAGTAAGCATAAGTCATTTCCCCTGCAGTCAGAGCAAGACCTTTGGCCTGGGTTATTATATTTTGTGCCTCAGGGCTTTATTTACACATCAGAAGGTTTCATCAAATCTCTTCAGGCAGGCAGAAAAGATACCTGCTGCACTACCTTATTCAAATGCAGTGGCTGTGATGATGTGAGCCTTCAGCCTGGAATTGAAGCAATCTGACTTTTTTTTAAAAAAAAGGTCTTTATTTTACATTGCATCTCATGAAAGACCAATGAATTTAGCAACTGTGTGTGAGATTGTTAGGCTGCTTATGTCTATGTAGATAGATGTAGTAGAGCATTCACAAGAACTTATGGATTGATCAAAATGTCTGTCCTTGCCAACCTTTCAATGCAACTATTATATGCTACAAACTAGATGCAGAAAGTAAAAAATTTGGTCCCAGCATGTACAATGTATTCTCTTTTCCATAGCATTTAAAGTTGACAAAAAACATATAGATATTATATATGACATGAGTTGAAATACCCTGAACATAATTTGATGTTATTTTTAACTTATTAAGAATTTGAATAGCATGTTTGATTTGCAACATATGGTAATTTATCTGTTATTATTTCAGTGATCAGGCTCAAAAATATGATGAAATGGGTCATTATAATATTTCCTATTTTATAGGCTGAGAACTAACATAGCTATTCTGTCTTCTGTTTCACTGAGCTTCTTTTCCTGAATTATAGCATGGTTTGCCATGTGACATAGCCAAAGCTATTTTATTTAATATATATCCTGCACTTAGGTGTGATTATATGCATGATGAAACTGTGATATTAAGGAGTTTGTGGATTATTTTTTTTTTCATTCCCAGATACTACCTGTATTTAGTTATAAGAATTGCATTAGCATTTTCTTATAATACTCCAAGAGATGTTCATTTACTTTCAGGTGGGCTGCAAGTAACTGGCCTCTGAAGATCAGTACACAAATTGAATTAATAAGGCAACAGCACGTTGAAGATGAGGAAAGATTCCATAAAATTCAGCTGATGGATCAAAACAATTTCTTGGAACGTTTAGATGGCCTTCAGGTACTAATCCCTGATTGCGGATTGCTCTGCATGCTCATTCATTCTCATTAAACAAACATGTATGGGTATATAAGCAAGATTGATACATGAAATTGTGTATTAACCACATTTGTCAAAACAATTGTTCCTATTTAATTCATGCACTATCAGGGTTTACACAGCCCTATACTGTTTTGAATCCTGCAATAAATGTTCTTTGGCATGTAGACTTTTAATATAAAATATAAGTTTTTTCATATAAAAAAGATATGCTTCCATGGTTTTGCTTAGGCTATACATTTGCTCTTGTCCTGAAGGTATTTATATGTCAAATCCTATTTGGAGATTATTTCCCATATGTTTGAAATGGTGTTACTTTGAATATTTTGCAAATATTGCTTTTAATTCATGCTGTTATCAACTTGCTAAAATTCAGATATACAGCCTGTGGCCTAAATACCATATGCAGCAAACACCTCTTTTGCAAATTTTGTTACCTACCTGTAACAAACCTACAATGCTACTCCTCTGAATATGAATACTATATTGTATATGTGTGTGTATTTATGTGTATGGAAGAGTATGCAACCAAGGGAACAAAGGGGAGAGGGATTGTATATACACCTTTTGATTTATTCTCCACCCAAAAATCAAGTGAAATGTGATCAGATGGGGATCATTTTAAGAATATGTGTGTCTGTGTTGATTAAAAGTTTTAAAGTTTTAAAAAATTACCCCAATCCGTTTTTAAAAATCTATTTATCTGGTTCCGTCCCCTTTTGCAATGCAACCCTGATATGCTATTCCAAGACTGGTTGCTAATCACTCCTCAGAAATACATTGGAATTCTAACCAAAAGGCAGCACACAACTGAAATGTTGGAGAAAATTCATGAACCTATTTTCCAGTCAACATACTTGTCTGAAGGATTCTCTCTTCCTACATATTACACCTGCTTTGTTTCCCAGATTGCAGTGGCTGGATTTTCTGCACACATGGATATTGGCCGGGCCCATGAGATAGCCAATGAAGCCAGAAGAATCCGGAAGCAATTGAAAGAGTCCCAGCAGTTGGCATTGCTTTACAATAATCGGGAGCGTATTTTCGGCATGCATGTAACAAATGTGAGTGTCCGGCATTTTTGTCCATTCATCATGCTTTATATTCTTCTGTGAGCTGATGACAACAGCAAAAACTCCCATTATCTCATCACCAGTATTTCATCACAACTACATTTCTGTCTGTATTTTCTGAGCAGGTTGTCTTAAAATTCTTCCCTGTGATCTAACTGAAGTGTTTTTCTCCTGTCTGTGAGCAGCAGAAAAACTAAACAGGCATATATTTTACTGTCTCCGCTGCCCATTCCAGTTCTGTCTATGAGCTGGAAAATGTATCCTCAATTCATGTGTTGGGAACACTGCTCTTCCCCCATATTGTCAGCATCACCAGCCAGTGGGAAAATCATGTGCCAATCACATCACCTAAAGGTTTAGTCATCTGTCAGAATTTATCCTGTTCTTCACTTGCCACTTCGCCCAGCCTGGGGACCAGCTGCTGAGGCTGGGAGAGGTAGTAGGTGAAGGGGAGAGAAGGCTGTTTAGCCACCAGATCTCTGAGCCAGTCCCTGGCTCAGAGACTGATCAGTCTGAATAGCTGACAGCCAGAGTCAGAAGTGACAGTTACAGGAGGGTTATAATAGTTGTCTCTACTGCTTCACCATGAACCCTCCGCCACCATCTCCCACTTTTGCTGCAAATATTGTATAAAAATCAGTTATTGACTAAAGTCTGGAGAAATTCAGTTACAGGTTTTATTACTAAAGTCTAATAAGCAAAGGACATGGTTAAAAGTAGTTAAACTAGCATTCTTTTGCTCATTTAACTTTTATTGCACCAATAGTATCACTTAATGCATCATCTTCCATATTCATGTGACAAATATAGAATTGAATTGTCTTTTAAAAATAAATGTATGTATACTGTTTGCTTTTATTTTATTAAAATATTCATTTTTGTAAAGTTTTTCTTGTTTTACTCTTAAATTTTCCTTTGTAAATTTATAAACATAAAGAATTATTTATTGTTATAAATCTCTCTCAGATTTGCCCCTTTTTCAGGTTTGCCCCTTATTTTTTCCCAGCAAAATATGGACACCATATTTTATAACCACTTCTCAATTTCCCATTTTTAACCAATTTAAGAAATTGCAAAAGTCAGGTGAAATAGGTGCCTAGCAGAGGAAAGACAGATATTTGAATTCATATTTGTATCTATGAATGAATGAATGAATCAATCAATAAATCAATGAAAACTGAGAATTAAAAGTACAGCAGAAATTATTTCAAACTGTGCCAGACAGAATTCACATTCAGAACAGGCTCATGTAATTTCTGGGTCCAGTCCCTGGGGAACAAAATCTTCAAAGCTTTTCTATAGGACAGCAGGGCCAAGTCAGTCTGAATTTCAGGGAACATTGTTCTATAGATACAGGTGAAACTCGAAAAATTAGAATATCGTGCAAAAGTTCATTTATTTCAGTAATGCAACTTAAAAGGTGAAACTAATATATGAGATAGACTCATTACATGCAAAACAAGACAGGTCAAGCTGTGATTTGTCGTAATTGTGATGATTATGGCTTACAGCTCATGAAAACCCCAAATCCACAATCTCAGAAAATTAGAATATTGTGAAAAGGTGCAATATTCTAGGCCCAAAGTGTCCCACTCTAATCAGCTAATTAAGCCATAACACCTGCAAAGGGTTCCTGAGCCTTTAAATGGTCTCTCAGTCTGGTTCGGTAGGAATCACAATCATGGGAAAGACTGCTGACCTGACAGTTGTGCAGAAAACCATCATTGACACCCTCCATAAGGAGGGAAAGCCTCAAAAGGTAATTGCAAAAGAAGTTGGATGTTCCCAAAGTGCTTTATCAAAGCACATTAATAGAAAGTTATGTGGAAGGGAAAAGTGTGGAAGAAAAAGGTGCACAAGCAACAGGGATGACCGCAGCCTGGAGAGGATTGTCAGCAAAAGGCCATTCAAAAGTGTTGGAGACTTTCACAAGGAGTGGACTGAGCCTGGAGTCAGTGCATCAAGAGCCACCACACACAGACGGATCCTGGACATGGGCTTCAAATGTCGTCAGAAACGTTTTACCTGGGCTAAAGAAAAACAGACCTGTTGCTCAGTGGTCCAAAGTCCTCTTTACTGATGAGAGCAACTTTTGCATCTCATTTGAAAACCAAGGACCCAGAGTCTGGAGGAAGAATGGAGAGGCACACACTGCAAGATGCTTGAAGTCCAGTGTGAAGTTTCCACAGTCTGTGTTGATTTGGGGAGTCATGTCATCTGCTGGTGTTGGTCCACTGTGCTTCATTAAGTCCAGGGTCAATGCAGCCGTTTACCAGGAGATTTTGGAGCACTTCATGCTTCCTTCCGCAGACGAGCTTTATGGGGATGCTGACTTCATTTTCCAGCAGGACTTGGCACCTGCCCACATTGCCAAAAGCACCAAAACCTGGTTCAATGACCGTGGGATTACTGTGCTTGATTGGCCAGCAAACTCACCTGACCTGAACTCCATGGGGCATTGCCAAGAGAAAGATGAGAGACATGAGACCGAACAATGCAGAAGAGCTGAAGGCCGCTATTGAAGCATCCTGGTCTTCCATAACACCTCAGCAGTGCCACAGGCTGATAGCTTCCATGCCACGCTGCATTGAGGCAGTAACTGCTGCAAAAGGGGCCCAAACCAAGTACTGAGTACATATGCATGCTTATTCTTTTCAGAGGTCCGATATTGTTCTATGTATAATCCTTGTTTTATTGATTGCATGTCATATTCTAATTTTCTGAGATTGTGGATTTGGGGTTTTCATGAGCTGTAAGCCATAATCATCACAATTATGACAAATCACGGCTTGAACTATCTTGTTTTGCATGTAATGAGTCTATCTCATATATTAGTTTCACCTTTTAAGTTGCATTACAGAAATAAATGAACTTTTACACAATATTCTAATTTTTCAAGTTTCACATGTAGATACTGCAAGAGAAAAGGCATGTCTCCTGAAAGCCAACACTTATGGGACCCAGAGCATGCCAATCCTATAGTATCAGATCTGGTTGGTCAAGCAGAGATAATTAAAACAGTCCTTCAGATATCTAGGCCCTGTATTGTGAAGGGCTTTATGGGTGACAATTAGCAACTTGCATTCACCCAGAAATTGATTGGTAACCAGTATATCTCATGTAGTGATGTTAACGGGTGTACTATGGTGTGCAAATAACTACTTCCACAGCATTGCTCAATTCCGGACTAGCTATAGCTTTTCAATTATCTGCATAGATAGCTTCATGTTGGGTGCATTGCTGAAGCCCAAATGCAAGCTAACTAAAACATGGGTGATTGTGGTATTGTCTCCCAATTCAGAAATTGGTGCAGTTGGTGAACAGTATGTGTAAAAGGCCTCCTGGCCTTGTTTACCACCAATTCTTTATGCACAACTCAAGAGTCTATGAAGACCTTCACATTGCACAACATTTCAGTCTGTGAAATTGAAATCCCATCCAAAACTACTGATGAGATGTTTCTGGTATGCCCAAAGTTCACGGTCACTAGGCTTAACTAGGTTCAGTCTGAAATTGTATTCATCCAGATTTCCAGAGCTTCTGGCTATTAAAGCAACATCACTTAATTGGTCTGGATGCCAACAGATAGCTTTATGCAAGAGATCCATGTAGATGTTATATAGGGTTATATGGGAGAACGTTGAGATACTCCACAAAACAAGAGCCTAAGGCTAGATCTCTTATCTATCAACTTCAACTGGAACCAGCCATGGAAAGAAGAGGGAGAAATAGTATAATACTGTGCCTCCCATTCCTAACCCTTTGAGCCAGTAAACCATAATCAATGGTGCTGATGATCTTAAGACATTGTAGCAATCATGCAGTAGCCAATCCTGGTCCCACCACAGGATTTCCACAAGTGTAATCAATGCTACCTCAGTATTATATCCAGGTCTGACACCCCATCTAGAAAAAGTTCAGATTAAACATTAATATAATTTGGCTGGAAAATATGGTTAATATAATATAAAATGTGAGCAAGTAAATTCCTGATTGATATCCCCCACAGGACTATCCAGACAGCTGCTTTAATATGCTTCCTTCAGTTTATGAGCTGACACAAAATTAGCACAATTTGCTCTGAACCATCAGACAAAGCACTATTCTATCTCAATAATGAGGCCAACCAGTGGCACCATTTTTACCACATTAGCTATAATGGGGAACAAATTAAAAATAGCAATTGGTGAATTTCCTATAGTAAAAACAAACACCATTAACTGCTGTCCTTGGCAAGGGATGTGGCTGGAACAAGAGGCATGTTTTGACTGATGACTATATCTACTAATTTAATCTTCTGGCAGAATCTGATGCTGAGGATCCATAGAGTTTGCCATAGAGTCTGCCTCTTATTTTACATGGAAGTCACCTATTCTGCAGATAATCCTTGGATTCTCACATGAAATTCTTGCTCTCTTTTTGTGTTTATTCTCTATCTTTCTGCCTCATTTAGTCTTTCTGTCTCACTTGTATCTCTAGCTCTGTGTAAAAACAAAGCAACAGGGGGCTGTTGATCAACACTGGCTAGTGGACTCCCCACCTCTGCTCCCCAGCCCTTGCACAGTATCTCATCCTCTCTGTCACTCCTTCTACCAGATTGGCTATCAAAAGCAGGAGCACTCTTCACAGGGAACAAATTTGGGAAGATTTGCATTACTCCACTATGTAATCTATATGTGCAGGCTATCAATAGCAAACTCTTGACAGAATCATTCAATAAATGGGAAAAGATGGAATCTTCAGCATGAAGTTCCCTTTCTCTTCAGAAAACTAAGCCCCACAAGCAGTTGCTAGCACTGAAAAGTAGCCTATCTGTGCTGTTTCTGACAGTGGCTGAGAGATGCTGGAAGATCCCAGTTCCTGAATGTTTGTCGAAGTATCAAAAAGGCACAAGGCTAGTACCAAGAGAAGATGAAAAAGGCCACTTTAACACCGATCAGTTAGATACAAAATTGGGTGGTTTCAGCTCTAACTTGGAGATGAGACAAGGCAACATGATGAGCACATAGATTTAAATAGTTCTCAACTTATGACCACAACTGGGACCAGAATTTGCTAAGCAAAGCAGTTGCTAAATGAGTCACACCTGGTTTTACCACTGTTTTTGCCATAGCTGTTAAGTAAAGAGCCTTGGTGGTGCAGGCTATTAAACGCCTAGCACTTAAGTTCCAGCTGCCTGCAATTACTGCAGGCTCAAGGTTGACTCAGCCTTCCATCCTCTCGGGATAGGTAAATTGAGGACCCAAGATTGTTGGGGGCAATAAGCTGACTTTGTAAAAATGCTGCTTAGTAATAAGCAGGCATATACAATGGAATAAAGGCTATTGCTAAGCACATTGGGTTGTGCTCTAAACATTGTAAGCTGCCCTGAGTCTCCAGAGAAGGGCGGCATATAAATATGAATTTTAAAAAAATCATGTGTTCTTTAAACAAATGTCACTTCTCTCATTGACTTTGCTTATTTGAATTCCCTGAGAAGATCATAAATAGCAATCATATGATGACCCTGGGTCTCATGCCAGTTACCATGTGCCTGAATTTTGATTACATAACCATGGGGATGCTGCAGTGGTTGTAAAAGTGAGGACTGGTCGTAGGTTGCAGCATTTTTTCAGTACCAGTGTAACATTGAACAATGCTTAAATAAAGGGTCGTAAGCTGAGGACTGTGGTTAGTAAGATGGCTTTAAGTGGCAGGTTGGAGGCTATGTAAATGAGACCTAACATTGTTTCCTTATTATATTTCTTAATGTTTTCTCTTTTAGGATATGGTCAAAAGTAATTCTTTGGTTTGGTGTTCCATCGTATACTGATTCTGAAGAGGGTACAATATTAATGCCAGCCAATAAGGGACTAGAGACTTGTGATCATCTTCGTTGAGAGTAGAGTTCCTCTCAAGATAGATAGATAGATAGATAGATAGATAGATAGATAGATAGATAGATAGATATACACACATAGAACTGTCAAAGTGGCTCTAGGGCTCCTTCCATGTTTACTTATACCAGCATATGGGGAGCAAATAAGTATACAGCATGACTGCCTGTTGACTTTGTTTAGAAGATACGTTCCACAAACACAAGCTATCAGCAATTCATTTTTATTTGTTTGTTTGTTTCTTGCTTATTTTTGCTTCCCTCAGTATGATAAGTTGTCCAGGATGGTCAAAGACTTTCAGCCCTTCTATGATCTCTGGACCACAGCATCAGACTGGCTTCGCTGGGCAGACAGCTGGATGAACGATCCTCTGTCTGCAATTGATGCAGAGCAGTTGGAGAAGAATGTCAATGAGTCCTTTAAAACAATGCACAAATGTGTAAAACATTTCAAGGATATTCCAGGTAAATGCTAGGCCTTGAACCAATTATGTATTGTTTTGATGAGGGATGAAATTAAAAATCTGGACTTCTTTAGCAAGTGTTCATTTGTTTATTCTTACCTGTTGCAATACAACCACACTGTGAGCCTGCTGAATGGAAAATGAGTTTCAGAAAATTCAGGAAAAATAGTGAGTATAAAAAAGACTTAGAAAATGCTTCCCGTCTGCACCCTTTCAGAAATTATACAAATGTGTTAGAATTATAAACTTTCTCTGAAATGATCTTGACGGTAGCTTTATATTCAAATTGTAATATATTCTGCACTGGAGGATTGTGGGGTTTTTTGCCTTTTAACTTGTGTTCTGTTTTAAGCAGTGGATTCTGTTTGAAATGCAAGGAATCAGTTTAACAGAAAAATAATATGAAGGAATGTATATGTAAACAGGTGAATCATTAAAAATCAGGAAGGTTAAAAATACAGTTGTATAACGAAGTGAAATGTTCGCTTTTCCTGTACTGAAAGAATCTCATCTCATGAAAGCACTGCTAGCTTATTACTTTTCTACTGCAAGAGCAGCCGGAGGCTATGCAGCAGACTATTCAAAACCATTTTAAAATATTGCCCCTTTGAGTAGCACATCCTTTCTAACTTTAAAGAAAACTTCTATAGGAAAAATTAATCTTTAATCAGATATACAAAGAAATAACGCCTGCTAGGACAAACTGAAGATTTCCCTTTGGTTAATGTAATGCTACATTTGTCAGTGATCTTTCCCTGATTGCTTTTCTCTAAACAATGCTCTGATTTACTCTATCCTGATGTCTTTTGATGGTTATTTTTTCTGTCTTATGAAAAGCATGCCAGGATGTGGCTGTGGAAATCCGTGGCAAAATTGAGGAATTCCGGCCTTATATACCTCTGATTCAAGGGCTGCGGAATCCTGGCATGCGCAACCGCCATTGGGACATGCTTTCAGAGGAGATAAAAATCAACGTGAAGCCCAAAGCCAACTTGACATTTGCCCGCTGTCTGGAGATGAAGCTCCAGGATCACATTGAGATTATAGCCAAAATAGCTGAAATTGCAGGAAAGGAATACTCAATTGAGAATGTGAGAATGCCATTCAATTTCTTTTTCCCTGTAGCCTTCCTTTATGTTCCAATACGTTATCTAATAGCTGAACTGTTTTCTTCTTACTTCTTGTTCAGATAATTTTAAAAAATTTTATACAATATGCTGGTGAAAAATGTGTAACCCAAACACTGGCAGTCTCTCTGAGAAGAGTGTATTAAAACCGACAGATCTTCTTCAGTATATTAATTAGCAATCATTTCTTAAATTGGCATAAGGTATAAAGAATGCTGGATGGCTTAAACTAGGATGAAATTCACTTGGGATCTTATATATTTGCATGTCATTCATTAAGTTTTCTAAGAATAAAATTTGAGGTAGAAAATAATTTCCATTTTCTTTCTTTCCTTCTTTTCTGTTTAGTAAAGCTCAGCCTATTATCAATGCCATTGCACTCTGTTAACTTTTGTCCAGTTGACATTTTTAAAGCAAACTATGTTCACTGATGTTCAAAATATTATTTTGCATTTCCTAGGCTTTGGATAAAATGGAGCGTGAATGGGAATCTATCCTCTTCAATGTAGCTCCCTACAAAGAAACTGAAACATTTATTCTGAAGAGTCCTGATGAAGCTTCTCAGCTTCTTGATGATCATATTGTTATGACACAAAGCATGTCCTTCTCGCCTTTCAAAAAGCCATTTGAGGAAAGGATCAACACATGGGAAAATAAGCTGAAGTTGACCCAGGTACACACTTTCAAGTTGCTTTTTGTGCTCAGAAGAGGGATTATATTTAACACAAATTCTTAACTCAAAATAATTCTGAAGATAGTAACTTGTTACATAGGCCCCAGTGCATTCTCAGATCAATCCATGTTGACATCTTTGTGTATAGATTTTAACTTTTACTTACTCTGTAGATGAAGTGAACTGTTATTGTTCCCCCTATACAGAGTTATTATTCTCTTATGCATTATTCCCTTATAGCAACTACAAGGGATTAGTTTAAGAAGGGGTTTTTCTTCCAGAATTGTGATCAAAAGAGTACCAAAAGGTAATGAGCTAAATTTGGGGAGTCCAGTGAGGCCATGAAATCCAGGAACATGCAAGAGAATGGGTGTACAGATCACACTTCTTTTGTTCTTAACACAGTTGAAAAATAAATGTATGTAAAAAAAAGCTCATTACATACTTATTGATTTTGTTGTTCAGTCACAAGTTACATCCAATTCTTTGTGACTCCATGAACTATAGCTTGCCAGGCCCCTTGTCCTTCTGCCAGAGTTTGCCCAAAATCATGTTCATTGCGTCAATGACACTATCTAACCATCTCACCCTCTGCCATTCCTTCTCCTTCTGCCTTCAATATTTATTGATTTAGAGAAAGCATATGTTAAATCAGCTTAAAAGCATGGAATGTTTTGCAAAATAGGAAATAGATTGGATGCTGAATGTGATAATACTAACGTATAATGCCAGCAAAGAATGCATGAGAATAAATAGAATACTTAGCAAACGTGTTAACACTGAATGGAAAATAAAGCAAAGTTGTATGGTGAGATCTTGATGGGTTAATGTGTTTATGGATAAACGTGTCAGTTGGGGACATAGATGTCCATGAACTTGGAGACCATTTCATATTGTTAGCTGAAAACATAATGAATTGCCAGGAATATTATATAAATTGTATAATGCAGTGAGGAATATATTATGAAAATGAATTTAAATTAATTTAAGCTAATTTATATTTAATTTAATTTTTAATTTAAATTAATGGTAAAGCTTATTGTGTTTGACAGGGAAAATGGAATAAATAATTGCAAGTAATGCATGAAGAGCAGAAAAGTGAAAGCAAATATGGTACTTGTATTTGTGCAGTTTTGCATAATATTTACTAAACTGAGAAAATAAATATTTTTTCCTCCTGGCTACTGTTAATCTTAGAACCTCACAAGAGTCAGTAAAATATTTTTTAAAAAACATCCATGGGCAAGTTTCTGATTTATAATATAGGTAGCCTTTGACTTATAATCATTTGTTTAATGACTGTTTAAAATCACTGACAGTGCTGAAAAAGTGACCTATGACTGATCCTAACGCTTATGACTGTCACAGTGTTCCTGGAGTCATGCGATCAAAAGTTGGGCACTTGGCAACTGGCCTGTATTTATGATGGTTGCAACATCCCAGGGTCACCTGATTGCCACTTATGACCTTCTTAAAGGGCTTCCAACAAGCAAAGTCAAGGAGGAGAGACAGATTTGCTTAACGTTTCATCATTTGCTTAATGACTGCAATGATTTGCTTAATAATCACGGCAAAAAATGTTGCATAATGAGATGTGACTCACTTAACTGCATTGCTTAGCGGTAAAAATTCTGTCCCCAATTGCGGTTGTTAATTGAGGACTACCCAAAATCTAAATACTTTTAAAAGTCTTTTAAGTTTTAGATGGAAGTAAGAATGTCTTTCAGAGTTAATATATATTAGTATAATGTCTTCTTCATCAGTGATGTTTAGTAAACATCATTTACATTTTAACATCAAGCTTTTATTTTAAATATTTTTG
The DNA here is from genome assembly GCA_009733165.1 of Naja naja. NCBI lineage: Eukaryota > Metazoa > Chordata > Lepidosauria > Squamata > Elapidae > Naja > Naja naja. The sequence goes on from CM019149.1 coordinate 79,863,520, forward strand.
CTTTGTTTATGGTCATTAGCCATTGTTACATGTTTGAATCAAACTCTGCAGAATATTGCAGGATGGCACAGAGATGAAACTCGAGATCTGAACAAATCAGGTGACATGCTTGCACTTATAATGTGACCATGTGTTCTTCGAGCGTAATTTTGCACATTTAAAAAATCCTTTTACCAGACAGATTAATTTTCCATATGATGTGGGTTGCAAAGATTTTTACCAATAGATAAAAATTTCCCCACAGAGAAGCACTTTTCTATCTTGCTGGAAAAATCTTAGTACAGCAATACAAAATGGAATGCTAGAATACCAGTGCAACCCCTTAGACAACAGACAATATAATCATTGTCAGTTACGAAAATAATGCTCCCAGGAAGATCTGCTGCCTTATCTGCTGCCTGAGAAGCAAAGAAGTTAACTTGCAAGTCCTGTTATACTGGGATTGCAGGAAAATGAATGTTTGGGATTATGATGCCCTTTTCTTCAGTTTCAGAAAGTTTTAGCACACTATTGTTATTTTTTTTCCTGTATGACTTCTTGACCATCCACGGTAGTCTCAGCGCTGTCTCCTTTGAAGAAGACACTTAATTACACACCTGTCTGCCCACAAAATCTGAAGAGCAGAGAGAAGTATAATTTTGTAACCCCCAGCCTGACTCAGAGGGATATTGTACGCTTGCCAGTACCAGAGAGACTGGAAGACATCAGAGCATATTTAATCAGGCATCAAGGAAGTGGGGCTTTGAACCTGACTAAGCCAACATACTTCAAAAAGGGTGTCCTTTTGGTTAAAGTTAGTGAATAATCCCAGGGTCATTCTGCAAGTAATTACTTCAGCTGGTCATAGAGCATTTGTTGCCATTATATCAGATGGATATTAATGTAATGCGAACTAGATGAGATTTTGTTAGAACCTAACTCTTCCCTCTTTAGCCCATATATTATTTTTGTGAAACAACCAGCTCAGTGGGTTTATAACAACTAAAATAAATTGGCTGACTTTTCCATAAAAATCTTCTTTGCCCTGTGTTCAAGGAACAGTTATTATTACTGGATGAGGAAAACATCAAAAGATACTACAGCATTTTCCCATCATCAGAAGGATTCTAAGAATCCATCTATTCTGGACTTTACAAGTATAATAAATATTATTATAAATACAGTTCAGTGCTGTGCTGCAGCTCATACATTTAAAATTTATAATACAATTGACCTTGTTACTTCAGGCACATGTGTAAAGTAAAACATGAGCTGAAAACTTTATATTGATGCCCAAATTAATGATTTGTCAAGAAAGGTCTTATCTTGGGATCTTTCTCTTCTGATAAAAGTACTATTCTTGAGTTAATAAAAAACTATACCAGTATAATTTTTTTTCTGTCCCCATTAACAAATCCTATGCTGCATCTATTAATGCATGTTCTAAGTTATGCTATATGGTACTGCCTTGATTATGTAGGCGTAAGGCATAATAGGCAAAGCAATTTGTGGATTAATTAACCAGGGAGAAAAGGGAAGCCGGCATCAACGTGAAAAAGCCTCTCTGGTTCCACAAGTTACTAGTCACCTGACATTTCTTCTGACATAATGGCTAGCAATTTTTGCAAACCTTGTCATTGTCTTTGGATGCTTTTTCAGCTTAAGAGGAAAAAATAGTTTAAAACCAGATCACTAAGGACCACTTAAGCCTGTCTTAATCATGGGCTGGGATGAGGATGAGATAAAACCAATATCATGATGACACTCCACAGAACAAATTTTGCCAGGGCATGGTTATACTCTGGTTAATGGAAGTATAAAGAGTCCTTCTAATTAACTTCAGAAAGGGCATCTCATTCATTTATTATTTTCCACGATTTTTATTTTTCACTTTAGAACAATTTTGGCAGTAGCTCCAAAATTAAAAGGGCTTCATAATATAGTTATTATTTTTGAAACACATTTTAATACTAAGTGACTCACTGAAATGTGTTCCTTCTTGTACTGCATAATATAAAAAAAGAATAATGACTGTTTCCGCAAGAATAATAGAGTGCAGGAAAATCAATATGGTTTGGTATTTTAGTAATACTTTAGTTATTATATCAACCAATATAGTATCCACTAGATTCTGATGCTTTATTATGTCATAAGGTGGTTAGTACCATATTCTTTCTTCTGAAGAATATTGCAGTGTACAGTCACTTCATAAAATGTCTAAAACTAAAAATGGGCAACCAATATGTTCCTTCCCCCCATCCCCCCACCAAGGTCTGTTTGCTTATCTCCAGGGCTGTTCTTGTTTAAAATTATTGTTTTAAAAAGTTTGAATGTTTGGATTTCTGCTTACTTTACTTAAATGCTTTAAGTCAATGTTACTGTATTTAAATGCTGTAAGTCAATGTCTTTCCTTGCATGATACAGTATGTATGAGTTAGACATACTTCATATAGCAATAAATGGTTCCTTCCTTTACAATCTTTTAGACTGTTTTGGAAAGTAGGTTCACCAATATATGAGATGATTGGTGAAGTCTTTGTAACTCTGCTTCAGTAGATATAGAATTTCTAAACAAGTAAACTATAGAGCCATCATTGTGATTAATTTTTTCTAGGTTTTTTTTAGTCATGAAGAAACCAGATCTAGAGCAAATACCATACTCTTCTTGTAGGCCTAAGAGTATATTTTATATTGAGAGCTGAAAATTTCTCTCCAAACTTTATATTTTGCATGCAGTGAGGGATGAGATCTCTTTGGATGTCCTACTATATATTTAAATACAACTTGACATGAGTAGACTTCTATTCATGTAACAGAAGTCTATGTCTTCTTCTTTCTTTATGTCCTGAATATGCTCTGTAAGAAGGGTGAGAATAGAGTACCTTAATATTAGAAACCATTTCTTTGAAAAAAGATTGTCACTGTTTGCTGTCTTTAATATTAAAAAGTATATATGCGCCATTGTTTTCTTAAGTTTTCTAAAGGTTAAAGATGCTTTAGCTTTCTCAAAACCTAGTCTCTTGATATAAATATCTATCTCTGCTTCCATGTATAACCAAAGCTCTAATTTTATACATTGTGGTGGCCTTTAAATATGGCCAAAGTGGTTTAATATATGTATTTATTTATTATTTCAATGTCAAGGCTGTGGACTCAACAGCAGTTCTGGGCATCTTACAGATAAAAATTAAAATACAAAAATTCCAAGAAAAAGAAAGGAAGATGGTTGAACCAGAAATCAAAACTCCAAAAGCCAACCAAAGAGCTTGATCTCATCCTAACTCAGGGCCAGGGAGAAAAACCAGGTCTTAAGCAGTTTGTGAAAAACAGAATTGTATGAATCTGTATAAAAGTAAATATCCTCTAGGGGGATATTTTCCTTCCTTCCTTTCTTCCTTCCCTCCCTCCCGCTCTTCTTCTATTATCTATCTATCTATCATCTATCATCTATCTATCTATCTATCTATCTATCTATCTATCTATCTACATGCACACTAATACAACATACTATTTCTAGGATGTCTTGGAAGAATGGCTCACTTGCCAGCGTTCCTGGCTATATCTGGAGCCCATTTTTAGTTCAGAAGACATCAATAGACAATTACCTGTGGAAAGTAAACGTTACCAGACGATGGAGAGGATGTGGAAAAAGATTATGAAGAATGCCAATGAGAACAGAGAGGTGAGGTTATAACTACCGTGTTTCCCCGAAAATAAGACACTGTCTTATATTATTTTTGGCTCCCAAAAACACACTAGGTCTTATTTTGGGGTAGGTCTTATATATTTATGGTGCCAAATAGTGGGTGTGAGTGTGTAGGGGGTGTTTGGCGGGTGCAGGTTGCTCCTGAAAAGTCTTCCTGGAACTGGAGATTTACACTAGGTCTTATTTTCAGGGTAGGTCTTATTTTCGGGGAAACACGGTATTAGCATGGGGCACTTCTATAAAAAGACTCTAAGCCACTTTAAAGCTGTCTCTGAACTTCAGTGATTCCACAATATTAGTAATGCTTAAGAAACAACCAATTTTACACTGTGCTTTGGTGTATTTGAAAATGCATACAAAGTTATTTTCCTTTTGCTGTTTCGAGAGGCTATGGATGTGCTGGCCTCTCACTGGCTGGAATTCTCCTATCTCCTCACCTCTTCATGTTAGCCATTCAGCTCAGTCTTTTCCCCATTCATGTAGAAGATTTACTACAATAGCATTTTGCTAAGACACTATTACTTCAAAGATCTTTAAAATATTACGAAGAAATAGAGCCTTATTCATAGCTCCCCCTCTTTAACAAATACATTGATATTCCTTTTGAAAAATTGCCACACAACATGTATTGGTTTGCGCATGCCAAGCATGGTGGGTGCTTGCTGAGTAAGCTCCCCGGGGGTGGTTTTCTGTTCGCGGCTTGTGGCGGTGGAGATCCTCCTGATGCTGTTGAGCTCACCAGGATTTTTTCCAGGAGAGCTCAGGCGTGAGACCGAGCTGTTTTCAGCTCGGCTGGACCACTGGTGAGTTTGCTGCCGGGTGTTTGTTCTCGGCGCTGGTCCTGGCGGCGGGGAAAATGGCGGCTGTTTCGAAGGGGGCCTGGCGGCATTGATGGCTTCAGCAGCTCCCTCGGTGGCTGCGGAGGCTACGGCGGCTGGGGCAGCGGCAGTGATAGCTCTGGCAGCCTTTTTGGCAGTGGCGGCAGCGACTGGGGCGGCGGAGGCAGCGGTGATGACGGCTGCTTTGGCGGAGGCTCCGGCCGCAGCGACGGTTTCGCCAGCTGGGGAGGCTGTGGCAGCGGAGGCTGCAGTGGCTGCGGAGGCGATAGAGGCAGCGGAGACGGTGGCTGCTTTAATGGAGGCTCAGGCTGCGGTGGAGACTCCAGCACCTTTGGCGGCCTTGGCGGCTGCGGAGGCCACGACGGCGGGGGCTATGTTGCCGGTGGCAGTGGCCTGGGTGCTGCTACCGTTGGCTCCTGGGCTAGCCGATGATGCTCCTGGCTATTTTGGGGGCATTTTTTTGGCGGCTCAGCGCCCTGGGCAGCCCCTTCGGCCTAGCTGCTCTGATGGCCTTGTCAGCCTTGGTGGGAACCCAGGTAGATGTGGAGACTGAGCTGGTACTGGCCTGGTGGGGGTCGGAGTTTGACATTGACATTGGAGGCGAGACCCCCACGGTTGGCCGGTTCCTTATGGCTCTGGTCCTTGGCCACGATGGTGGTATTAACAGCTACGCTGTCTTTGGACTTTCTATCTGGACTTCCTGCCTATTTTTTGTGTCATTCCTGGCTTGTCTACTACGTCTGCCCTCGGGTCGCCTGGACTCTCTTGTTTGCACTCTTGTGGGTGCAGTGTCATCTATTAATCAGTCGCTTGGTCCTTAATCCATCTTGGACCTTTCCCTCTTCTTCAGGATGCGGTCTCAGGTTGGGCCCCATTGTGGTGTGAGGACAATGGGAGGACTACCCCTCTATTGTGAGAGGACAGAGGGGTTTAACTATCGACCCATCAGTTCCAATTTTGCTCTGACCACCGCAGTGAGAGAGTGGTGGGTTGCCCATTTTGACTCTGGCCCTCGAACAGGTGTGAGAGGCCTGTTCGTGGCATGGAACTCTTTGGACACTGATACCTGGACCTTTTATTCTTCACCTAGACACTTTACATCTGTGTAACATCTATCACTTTAGCCGTAGGAAGTTTTTATTCCATCCCCACCCTCTACAAATTGTGACCTATTGTTTATGGTTGTTTACTCGCTAGCAGAGCTATGGGCCTTCAGGACTGTGCCCTTGTCCTTGAATTGGCCCATCGGGTTATCGACAGCTTACCTTAATGACGGATCCTGGGATCCCGAGAGGTGGCATGGCGTGACTAAGGGGTTAAATTTTAAATTTGGTAAGGGATGACTTTAAAAATTTTAATTTGGTGTTTTAATGGGTTAGGGAGGAGGGAGGGTGTTCAGCCCTTGTTGGTAGACTCTGGTTTATCCAGGCCGGAGAGGGGTCTCGTAGTGGAGGGTCGGGGTGAAGGGGCCGCGGGGGCCGCATCGAGCAGGGAGGGATTAATAATCCCTAGGGCGATCGGTTATGGCAGGAGTGGATGAGACAGAGGGCCAAATTATGTGTTGGGAGCACGCCCCGCTGTCTGGCGGTGGGCTCCGACCCTCAGGTCTCTGCCCGCTCCCCTGGGGTCTTGGGAGGTGTGGTCCCTGGGCTCAGATTGGTGTATGTAAATGCCAGATCCGTAGCTAATAAGGTCCCCCTCCTCCGTGAACTTATTGAGGAGGAGGCTGCGATCTGGCATGTATTACGAGACCTGGTTGGGACTGGAGGGGGGTGTCCCTCTGTGTGATCTATGTCCCCCAGGTTTCTGGGTGCTGCACTGGTCACAAGCCCAGGGAAGGGGCGGAGGAGTTGCCAATGTTATTAGGGAGACCTTGTTTCCAAGGGAGGCCACTGTCCAGAATGGGTGGGTGTGGGTCCCTCCTCCTGAGGTTGGGCCCGGGTGGTTGGTTGGGCCTGTTGTTGACATACCTGTCCCCAGCTGCTTGCAGCGCCCTTCCCGAGCTGCTGGATGCCCTCTCAGGGGTGGCAGTGGAGTTTCCCAGGCTTATTGTCCTGGGGGACTTCAACCTGCCCTCTCTGGGAGTGGCGTCTGGATTGGCTCGGGAGTTCTTGGCATCCATGATAGCCATGGACCTGACCCAGGTGATTCAGGGACCCACCCATGAGGGGGGAACACGCTCAACCTGGTTTTTATCTCGGGGCAGTGGTGTAGTGATCTGGGGGGTGGATCTCTGGTTACTCTACCCCTATCATGGACAGATCACTATCTCCTGAGGCTGGTCTTCCAATGGCTGCTCCCTCGCTGCTGGGATGAGCCAATATGATGGTTCCGCCAAAGCCTGATGAACCCGGAGGGTTTCAGGCGGCCCTGGGGTTCTTGCCCTCCTTGACCACAGCCCGGCTGAGACCTTGGCGGCCGCCTGGCAACAAGCTGACTCCGGCAGTGCTCGACTGGGTTATCCCCTTGCGGCCTCTCCCTCGCTGCAGACCGTTTGGCTCCTTGGTTTTTAGGAGGAGCTTGAGGATGAAGCAGCGAGGAGAAGATGCCTGGAGACAGGTGGAGGACTAGTCGTTCGAGTCTGACCGTGTCCAGCTAAGAGCCTATATTAGGACTTACCTGGCGATTAGAGCAGCAAGATGTGCTTACTTCTCCACTCTGATGGCGTCCACAGAATGATGCCCTGCGGCCCTGTTTAGGGTCACTCGCTCCCTCCTGCATTTGGAGGAGAGGGGGGACCCTTCTTGCAGAAACAGAGAATTTAGTTACATCTGGCGGATAAGATCACTCAGATTCGGGCGGCTTGGACTCTGATTGGCAGGGTTTGGATGATGGAGTGGCGATGAGTCTTGTGGATCCTATCTGGGTTGAGTTTGACCCTGTCTCCCTGGATGAAGTGGACAGGATCATCTAGCTGTCCTGTGTTTATTGGACCCGTGTCCTTCCTGGTTGGTTTATGCCTCAGGGAGGTTATACCTGTTGGCTCCAGGCAGTTGTCAATGCCTCTTTGAGTGAGGGTTTTTCCGCGCCTTGAAAAGCGGTGGTGAGACCCTCCTCAAGCCTGCTCTGGACCCAATCTTTTGAACAACTATCGTCCAGTCTCCAACCTTAGCTTTTAGCGGAGGTTGTTGAGCGTGGTGGTTCAACAGCTTCCGCTGTTCCTGGAGGAAGCTGATTATCTCAACCTGTACCAATCGGTTTTCAGGCCCGGACACAGCACCGAGACAGCATTGGTCGCACTGGTGGATGATCTCTGGAGGGCTCGGGACAGGGGCTTTTCCTCTGTCCTGGTCCTTTTAGATCTCTCAGTGGCTTTCAATACCATCGACCATGGTATCCTTCTGCAGCGGCTCCGGGGGTTGGGAGTGGGGGGCACCGTTCTGCGGTGGTTCTCCTCCTACCTCTTGGGCTGCTCGCAGTTGATGTTGGCAGGAGAGCAGAGACCGGCCCCAAGGCCCCTCACTTGTGGGGTGCCACAGGGGTCTGTTCTCTCACCTCTCCTGTTTAATATCTACATGAAACCGCTGGGCAAGATCATCCGAGGTTTCGGGGTGAGATATCATCAATATGCAGATGATACCCAGTTGTATATCTCCACCCCAGACCAGATCAGTGATGCTCTCTCGGTGATGTCCCAGTGCCTGGAGGTGGTGCAGGCCTGGATGGGGAGTAACAGACTCGGCAACCCGGCCAAGACTGAGTGGCTGTTCTTACCAGCATCTCGATGTTCAGTGGATGTGACATCTTTGGTCATGGGGGGGAGGTGTTACCCCGTGGATAGGCGAGAATCTGGGTGTCCTCCTGGATGCACAGCTCAGTCTGGAGGAGCAAGTGGGAGCTGTGGCCAGGGGGCTTTGCCCAGGTTGGCTGGTTCGCCAGCTCGCCCTTACCTGAACCGAGATGCCCTTGAGCGGTCACCCATGCTTGTCACTTCCAGAATCGACTACTGCAATGCTCTCTACATGGGGCTACCCTTGCGGATTACTCGGAGGTTGCAACAGGTGCATCGGCTGCTGTGAGGGGTGATATCCCGATACTCCATGTTACACCCTCCTGCGTGACTTGCATTGGCTGCGGTTGCCTTCGGGTTTCCTTCAAGGTGTTAGTAACAACTTATAAAGCCCTAAATGGCTTGGGTCCAGGGTACTTCGGAGCGCCTCCTGCCAGCATCACATTCTGATCGCCCGCGCGCTCCCACAGGAGGGGCCTCCTGGGAATACCGTCGGTCAGGCATTGTCAGCTGGCGGTTCCCAGGGCTAGGGGCTTTTCTATGGGAGCGCCCGCCCTATGGAATCAGCTCCCTCGGATCTTCGTTTGGCCCCTGATCTCCGCTCCTTTCGTGAGACCTAAAGACTTGGCTGTTTCAGCAGGCCGGCCTGGATTGACCTGGGGGCAGGTTTGTTTTAATATTACTGTTTATTACCGTAATTTTAACTGTTTTAATGTTTCTTGTATTTATAGACTTGTTCTTTATTTAATATCTTTTTATTGTAAATATATTTCTTTTTATATGTTCGCGCCCTGAGTCCTTTGGGAGAAGGATACAAGTCTAATACAAGTCTAATAAAATAATAATAATAAAATAATAATAAATGATGGAAAATGTCTGCACTGTAGTCTGATGGAAAGAGCACTGATTAGCTCCTGGAATTTGTGGTGTTTTGAAGGTTAGCAACATGTTGGCTTCAAACTGGTCATAGGAAATTGGGAGATGAAAACCATGATAATGTGGACGTGTTCAATGGAAAACACTATTCATAAGTTGATTCTGCATAAATTTAAAGAAGTATATTAAAATGTATTAAATGTAGTGTGTAAAATATTCTGTTATCAAGGTATACCCTTGTGTAATATGTTTCTTCAGTTTAAGACACTGTGTCAAATTAATCCTTACCAAAATTCTAAGAATTGTTCCTTGTTATTTTGCACCTAATTGTGTGCCATCATTATGAATTTTTGATGGGAGTCCTGTTGATTTTGGGATAAGCAAAATTAAATAAAGTCAATAAGAACTCTTATATTTATTTTCTTTGCTTTTCTTTGAAGACATTTCGTTTTTCATCCAAGAAGCTTCTTCAGTTCAATCCATGACCTGGATGATTGAGAATCTTCATAGATTATATTTAGTTATACAGCTTAAATGTTTCCTTTGTTTACACATCTGAGAAGACACATGGTTAAGACATGTTTTGGAAGATCTGCTTCAGTTTCTTTTTTTTCTCTCCTATTAACGAATATGTTCCTTTCTTCTATTCAGTGTTTGCTCTCATCATCTTGCTCTAGGATTCAAATAGGATATTCTATGGTTAACATTAGCCTTCAAATGATTATTTAAAATCATAGTTCTAGGTGGGGACTCTCTCATGGATTGCATTTTCTTGAGGATAGACATAGCCAGCTCCTTTTCTCTTTTTCCTACTACCCGTTTTCTTTTTACTTTTCCAAATAATTTACTCTTTAGATACAGAGAGCAAAGGTACAGAGATTGTGATAGGCTTGCAAGCTCTCTTCATTTTGTTCTTTACAATGTTGTAAATTTGCTTCATCCCAATATTAAGTTCTTTTTGTTGTAACATAACACCAGTATTCTTATTATTAGTGCATGACTGAAATTAAATCCACAATGTAAATTATATTACAATTTTCATTGCTTGCTCAATTGTGTTAATCTGTCAATTTCCAGGTAATTAATGTATGCCCTGACCCAAGGCTATTGGAAAAGCTGAGGGAATGTAATAAATTATTGGATCTGGTGCAGAAAGGTTTAAGTGAATACTTGGAGACTAAGAGGGGAGCTTTTCCAAGGTAATTTTACGATCTGAAATACTTAAACACATACCCAGGAGCAAAAGAAAAGAAACTGAAGGATCACTCTTGCTTCCTACTTGAAGATGTCCTATCATTCTCACTTGAGGAAATGTGTGTTTGGATGCTGTTCAGCTTTTGTATCAGGGAGACAAGTGATATTGAACAAGGAAACTTGTAACCTCATGAGTAAAATTATTGTAATTGAGATTTAAATATAGAGCAATGGGGGGGGAGACTGGGAAGTAGCATGTATTTTGAAGTACCTGTATGGAGGTTTTGTATCTACTTTCATTCCCATGTGCTCAATTCACTAGAAAAAGATTTACTCATATTCTGGGACAGGTCTTAATTGAAGTCTCTTTTCTGCAAGGCATAAGAATATTATTCATTTAAGGAGGGAGGGAGGGAGAAAGAAAAAGATTTATTACCCAGAAAAAAATCTCCTCTCTTCTAAGTCTGATGCTACATCTCCTAGAGTTTTTAGAATAGCATCAGGCAATAATCCTTTCTAAAAAAAATGTTCACTGGGAATTCATAAAAGAATAATGGGCTCTAATCTTCTCTTAATATCCTGGATTAATCTCTTTGGTATTCCTACATTTTCCGTGTTTTCCTTTTAGAAAAGGAACTTTTCTTTTTTAATAGAATTTTACTCTTTTAGAATCCCAGTAGAAGGTTTGTATTAGAAAGAAAGTGATTCTGGAATTAGATCCAAGACTTTAAAATTGCATTCTAATGTACTATATCATATTGTGCTCTAGAATCCAAGGACAAACAAGAATCTTTTTTCCTTTCCAGATTTTATTTCCTTTCTGATGATGAGCTTTTAGAAATACTGTCTCAAACCAAAGATCCTACAGCTGTGCAGCCTCACCTCCGCAAGTGTTTTGAGAATATTGCACGGGTAAGCATTGCAGGGGAAAATAATGCTCTCAAAGTCTAGTCTCAGTTCTTGGAATCTCTAGGGGTCTGATGATGAGGAACTGGCCTAAGCTCAACTCTTACAGGATCAAGTGGCTTTGCATTCACAGACCTTCTAGTTCTGGGGATTTTCCATATTGCTGAATGGCACAACTGTTTTGCTATTTGGGGGTATGAAAGAGCAGATGGCAGCTATGGCCTTTGTGCAGATTTGTCCTGGGCACTGATTGCACATTTTCCTAAATTGGGAGCCCTTCTTATGGCCACTCATGCCCTAATCACCTCATATTACTGCAATGCATTCACCTTTGAAGACCACTCAGCAGCTAACACTAGTCCAGAATGCAGTAGCATGAGTAGCTATAGTGTAAGGTCTTGCCTCTCCTCTCTCCTCAAGAAGGCAGAACTTTTGAAACAGGTAGCATTTCAAAAGGAACTTTTTACTGGGAGATAGTGATAGCAAGGAAAATAGGCAGGATCTAACGTTCCCGCGCAAGAGCGTTAGGTTAAAATTTGTTGAAATCCCTCTCTTCTGTCCAGTCCGAAGCAAGCTAATCCCCAGCTGTAACACTGTATGAACCTCAAGCTGAGAAGCGATAAGAAGTCTTTCTCAAGGGCTGCATGCTTGACTCCTCGGATCTAAGACAAAACAGATGGGCCCAGGCTCATCCCTCCCTATTCTCATTCCCATGAAAGTGCATCAAAGGAAAGACCAAAGCTAGAAACAGATAATAAAAGGTTACCAAGCTCCCCCTTCCACCAGAATGGAAGTGTCCCATAGGTATCTATGGGAACCTGACATATAGGCTTACCTTACTATTTCCATGTAACGTTCCTCCTGCAGAAGCTGCTCTTGTTACCAGTAGATTTCTGAGTACAACTCAAGGTGATGGTTTATATTACAAATCCCTATAAGACATATGGTTTAGTGATCTTTCCTTACTCGTTTCTACTAATGTTATAAGATTTGATAATGTTGGCATGGTCTGGGTCCCATCTATCAAACTATGCTATACTACAGGATCCAGGAGTTGTGCCTTCCCTAACATAATATCTATCCTTTGGTACACCATGATCCTGGTGGTTCAAACAGCCTCAGTTCTCTTTCACTTCAAGTGAGTTTAGAAGGCCTATCTTTTCCCCCTGACTTTGAGCTAGCATGAAATGTGTATCCTCTATGGGATAAGTTTTATATATGTATAGGAGATAACGTAAGGTAAGGTAAGGTAAGGTAAGGTAAGGTAAGGTAAGATAAGATAAGATAAGATAAGACTTATATGATTTGTATAGCTGTCCATGTCACACATGTGACTTTGAGCAGTTTACAGAATTAAATCACATAAACCCATTAGACATAATTCATTAATACCCAAGGATAAACAATAGTCTAAATTACCTTTAATAATTACAGACTTCATCTGCCCACTTGATCCGAATGCCTGGGGAAACATTCAGGTCTTCAATGCCTTCCCCTGTTAGAACCATCTTTCCTTTTTTAATATATTGTGTCTTTTTTAAAGTTTCTGCACTACCCTGAATCAGTGATAGTTTAGAGATTAAACTATAAATAAATAAGTAAACAAACAAGCAAACAAATTGATAAATCCTACATATTGAGGTGAGCTAGAGAGGTGACACATATAGGTACTGCTATGTGAGCATGCTTATGAGATCAGAAGATATTTCTCTACATTTAGAAAGTAAAATTAAATGGAAAAAAAATACCTACCTGTTAACAGGATCTTTATCTATTCTTTGTATGAGGCAAGAATGGAAGAATGGTTGTCAGTCTCATGCTGTGTTTTTTCTCATTAGCTTCTCTTTCAGGAAGATCTGCAGATTACACACATGTATTCTGCAGAAGATGAAGAAGTGGAGCTTTTCTCTCCTATTTATCCCACGGGCAATGTGGAAGACTGGCTGCTGCAAGTTGAGAAAATTATGAGGGCTAGTGTGCGGGACAATATTGAAAGAGCAATTAAGGCTTACCCAAAAGTAGGTTTCTTGTTTATAATTGCATAGAATTCAGTAAAAAGGAATTTGCTATTTGTGCTATTGTAAAGGCCCCCATCTCTGCTGATAAATTCCCGATGTGAATTTTAATAACCTTCTGGTTTTCTCATTTTATGCTTGGCTCTTAATATGCACATAAATGTGTCTTGGTGTCTGCCTTCTATTTATATTTCAAAAAGCATATTTCTTCTTTGAGAAAAGCCTTTTTCCTCTTTTTTCTCCATTATTTAAAAGGGTTGTATAGGGATTGCAGAAGTAAGCCAAATGATTGTCAGAATAGACAGTATAAAATACCTTGGACTGTGAGTTAGATTGTATTAGATTTTTAGTCTTGTTACTGGATGTTAAAAATGTTGAAATGCATCGAACTTCACAAATATCAATCCCTGTTTATAGTAGAAAATATTTAAAAAAAACCAAAGGCTTGCATAGCTTCTAAAATATATTTTCAAGATTTGCAAGGTAAGTCAAGGAGAACTGAAATCAGTTTACAGGAAAAACAACAACAACCCTAGGTATACTGTATCCTCAATCATATCTTAGATTACCAGTGGTCAAACCAAATGAAGGTATTTGACAGTGTGACAAAATAAAGGAGGAAAGAAATGAGAGGTATTTGTCTGAAACTTATTAGTCATAATCAATATTGTTAAGATAACAGAGAGACGGTGCAAAATGCTGCACTGTAATCTTATTTATTTATATTTCATATTTCTTAAACATTCATCACCCTCTGAGAGGGGCTCTTAATGTTAATTCTTCCTATGTTCTCAACTGTTGAATCTTCTGAAGTTATAATCAAGTAAAACTTGACTGGATATACTGATTGAAGTTACAAATGTAGGAATGAGATTGCCAGCTGAATTTCATGGGCTGAAGTATTCTTGATTGTATGAAGCTGATAAATGGCTCTCCAGGACAAAGATGCAGGTTAAATTTTTAAAAGTAGTATTGATCCAAGGAGTACATTAAAGCTGCATGTCTTTTTGAACATCCTAGGCTGAGACATACTGAAGGTGAGGCTTCCTTATCATTCTTATCATCTCAAAATCTGCGAGCTACTTTTGTAATGTTGTGTAGATTTGATTTTAGTCACATCACTTGGCTAGCGTCTACAAGAAATTCTTGTGAAAAAGATTTAAATCTCTGTCCTTGTGATATCACTGAACTGATCTTAACTTTTTAAAAAAGCTTTCATATTTATGTGTGTATATGCTCTAAATGTTAAGAAATATGTACTTGTCCCTCTCCAAAAGGTATACATTACCAAGTACTGTTATATATGTTTTATAGTAAATTACAATTGGTTATATCATGGTTGTGGAATAGTAATGAAGATGAAAGAAAATTACCCATTTTTTAATCAATAAAGTGATCTATGTTTAATTAAAGACACCTCGGACCACATGGGTCTTAGATTGGCCAGGCCAGGTGACCATAGCTGGATGTCAAACATACTGGACAAAAGAAGTATCAGAAGCTTTAGAAGCTGGAGATTTGTCTACTAGGCTATTTCCACAGCTAAGTGCTCAGGTAAAAATGCCAGTTAATTGCATATTTCAATTTAAATTATTTCTGCAATGAAATGTTTATTTTCATGTTATTTCCTAGAATAGTCTTTTCCTAGCTTTATTCAGATATATTTTCAAATAATAATACCATGTTTCAAATAGTTATTCATGGTCTTGGCCTAAAAATCTGAATGGTTTGGACTCCTGGGATCAATAAAGCTACTAGAACTGTTAGTATTCAGCTTGTTTCCTTGCTTTCGTGCTGGGTTTAAAATTCAGACAGGGTTTGGTATATCAGCATGCTTGTCCAGAATTAAATTCTGTCTATTCTCATTTCCTCCGGAAAACTACTGTCAAAATAATCCAGAAATTGATGGTTGAAAAAGAGTGGGATAAAGGAATAGCCTGATCTCCATTCCCACAAATTATTCAATTCTACATCCATTAGCATACACAGAGTAGGGAAATCCAGGTCCCTTTTTTGTCTTGAACATGAGCAGTGAGTTGAGGAGAAGATCTTTTTTTTCCTTCTGTTTCCTAAGTAACAAGAGTTTTCTTATGGAGTCAATATAGAGGTGGCCAGAGCATATCAAGTAGATTTGCGATATAGTGGGTAAGGCATTGCTTGATTTGTTTTGCTTTATTTGTGCAGCTGCGTGACCTAGTAGCACTTGTGCGAGGTAAACTGTCTCGGATGCAGCGAGGAGTGTTATCAGCTCTCATTGTGATTGAAGTTCATGCTAAGGATGTGGCAGCTAAACTTATTGAGGAAAATGTCATGAGTGAAAATGATTTTGAATGGATTTCCCAGCTCAGGTGAGGGATTTCCTCTTACCTGTGATATTAATAGAAATTGCTAGTAGTACAGAAGGAGTGTTCTTTTTAAGTAGGAGGTACACTGAAGAAGAGAGAGAGAGAGAGGTTAGGCATAATTTTAATGGTCTAAAAATATTCCTTCAATTCTGTGTTTTTACCTTCTTATAATTATATTCAGGTCATTATTCTAGTACAACAAGCATCCCCCTAATAATCATCAGCCTCATCAGCATCATCGTTATTTCTGAGAAGATTGTTTAGCATAAATGAAATCTATCCAGGTGAACAGAAATGTTCTATTATAAAATGTACCGTCCATATATTTCAATTTAACTTTTAATGCATTATTAGGTACTACTGGACAAGGGATGATTTATACATTCGGGCAGTGAATGCTGAATTTATTTATGGCTATGAATACTTGGGCAATAGTGGGCGCCTTGTGATCACTCCTCTTACTGACAGGTATAGTAACTCCTTTGGTGTCAAACAATTGAATTCCTTCATAGTTCTGAATGAGTAAATGAGTAAATCTGAATCAAGGCTCTTGTTTGTGACTTTTGGTGAAGTCTATCATCAATTGACCCACGAGGTAATTTGTCAGGACCCAGCTATATGCAGGAATCCTCTACAGAAAAGCATTTTGGAATACTGTAGATCAATAAATATTGCAATGCCTGGGGTTATTCTCGCAGCAGCAGTCATGGACTTGTGTCAATCAAGCCTGAAGTGATTGGAGAAAATGTGATGCAGTCAACAATGGCAGCCTTGTAGATTCCACCATTTGATTTTCTCTGGATTTGCCATGCTGCTGTCATTCTTTGCATGCTTATTGATCTTCATATCAACACATGCCTTATGCTGGGTGACTTATTTGGATGGAATGACCTCTGCACCCATGACAGTGGGGAAGTCAAATCATTGCACACAGGTAAAATCTATCTGTTGCGGTTGCTGCTGGCATAGGTGCTCAAGTGGTTGACATATTTTTTTGAAAAATGTGCTGGTGTTAATGAGTCATTTGTTTTGGAGAAATCCAGTACTCACTGTCCTTCATCATTTGGCATATCATATTGATTGCTACCATGACAATTGTGACATGTCCATTTAGGTTGTAGCAGAGAAACAGTAGGTTTTCTTGCAGCAGGTAGATACACAATCTTGAACGGTTTTTATTTATTTATTTATTTATTTGATTTGTCAATCACTTTGTTTTGGAGAAATCCAGTACTCACTGTCCTTCATCATTCTGCATATCATATTGATTGCCACCATGACAATTGTGACATGTCCATTTAGGTTGTAGCTGAGAAACAGTAGGTTTTCTTGCAGGCAGGTAGATACACAATCTTGAACGGTTTTTATCCAAAACTGTTGTTTTTCCTCTCCACCATATCCAGTTTGTAGAGCATAGGCCAAGAAAATGTGTGGCAGCAGTATAATGTCAATTAACATGGGGTGGTCAGAGTGTCAATGAACCTCAACAAGATGGCTGTACAGATCAGTGCCTACTATGATGATTTTTGTTTGAAACTGTAGATTATTTTGTGTCTTTACCAATGTCACTAGCCTTTTGATCTTTCTAGTGTGTCTCTTGTATGCACATAATATCTACCTTAGATCACATTAGCATGTCTACTACTCATGGCTGTGTCTAGTCAAGTCAAGATGCTGGCTTCTTTAGCCAGTTCTGCCTTGAATGAGTAACTTTTACCCTCTTGTCAGGGCAGTCAGGCATGACCAACACATGTCACCTCCAGGGAGACATCCTAGCACTATTCAGCATTGTATGTGGCTATTGATCCATTAGTTGTAGCAAAAATGTGCAAAGTGGCTTGTTGCCCAAACTAGTTGATCCATGTTCAGTTCAGCACTACCCTTGTGGGAGGGCAGTTTCTGGTAGCATCAAGAACGAAGAACAGACCTCGCTGCCAAACTGTGTTTTGTCTGCAATATCCTAATCTAGATGAGCTGTCTCTTATGAGTTGTCTGCCAAATCAAACTAAAAAGTTGAATTAAGGATTGTGTGTCCAGAAACTGGTGATTCACTGATGAGGCAAGATGTGAAGCTTAATGGCATGCTGTTTAAAAAGTAATAAAAAATTGATTGCAGTCAAATGTGCTGTGGAAGATGATAACAGGATGTGTTCAGAATTTCAAAGAAGTCGGAAGCTTGAAGAACCAGGTGAGGCTAATGTGAATATACAACTGAGGAAGATAAGTTCAGCACAAAAAACAATTAATAGGGTTTCAGGATGTTTAGAGACAGCATAAAAAAAAGAAACCCAGGACAAGACCAACAAGTAAATCAGCAATATTTGGTGGGGGTTAAAAATCAAGGCAATTATGAAATGGGCACAAAGCCCTTCATGACATTGGGTCCAGGTTATTTGAGAGACCGTCGCATCCCACTGGGATTGGCCTGTACCACTCATGCCAGCAAAGGAGGCATGCTACGGGTCCCATCAGCTCAATTATTCTGGCTGGTGGGGTCCAAGAACACGGCTTTCTCTGCTGTTTCTCCTATCCTTTGGAACATCTCCCCCCCCCAATGTGAGGTTGGCCCCCAACCTTTCATAAGGGCCTAAAGACATAGCTATGCCAGTTGACTTGGGGCCCCAGAGAGGGAACAGCGCAATGGAAGTGGTTGAGTAATAACAGATCCCACATCTCCCTACTCTGCCAAGCCCTCCCCATGTGTCCTTGGTTTTAATGTCCAATTTAAACTTTTTGTTTTAACTGTATATGTAGCTGTAAGCTGTAAGTTACCCTTGGTAAGATGAGTAGCCAATACATTTTATAAATGAAATAAATGAAATAAATAATAAATAAATAAATAAGAAAAATCCAGTTTCTTTGCTGTTCTGCAATACACATCTGGGTTTTGCAGCCCAGGTTCATTAATCCTTAGTTAAGGTGTGAAAGCTTTCAAAATTTCTATGAATCAGATATGTTAGTATAATGCTGGAAATAAAGTTAATTATTTACAGTATTTTAATCTCACCCTTCAGACAATTCTTTCTCTCAAAGCACCTCACATTAATTAATAAAAGAGAGACAGCCTCCACCATCAGGTTTTCAAGCTAAAAAAATAATGACACATAAGAAAAGAAGAATATTGGGAGTTAGGGAGTTTAAGGCCAAAATAATATAATATGCTATAAATTGGCATTTCCATCCAATTTTGATCAGACCAGTCTTTCCCTGATGGTATTCTTGCACACATCCAGGCAGAATTGATTACACTTGCTTCTTTCCTCAATGGACAGGGCCAAAGTGCCCTTTCTCTTTGCTTCAGTAATCCCACAGCAATAGAATATTGGAGCTGCTTTTTCTTCTTTTTTTCCTGGAAAAAGTTTGTGATGCAAGAATCACTTGGGGTTAATCAGCTTGTCCACAGTTGTATGAAATCTAGAGTGTCTCGACATGCCTGTTATAGTTAAAAGTTGTGTACAATTAAGATTTATACAAGTACATAAAAAGAAAATTAGCCTTTCCTGCTAAAAGCTATTACACAGATGCAAACCAGTGCTAAGATATATTTCTTTAATTATGATAATGTAGCATCCATATATGTGCAAAAAGGGCTTGTATTTTTTGTAAGTGGAACAGGATATGGTCATTGAGTTGTCAGAAATGGTAGTAAAGGCAATTTAAGCAAGTGGTCTTTTGTGGATAATATGGAATGATGGAAATGCCTAATTAATTCAGAATGGTTAAAACACTGTGTGTGTGTGAGGAGGTGGTGGAATAGCATAGACTGTGGGTATTGTTTCAAAGAAGTCTTACACTTGAAGATTGGCATCAGCATTGATTATTAGTACTTTGGAGAAGGGTCAAATGGATTTCTGAAATGCTAATTGTTCTCAAGGGATCAGTTGAATCATGTCTAACCTCATTCAGCTCTAACTGATCATCAAATTAAGAGTCAGAAAGAATCAGAGAAGCTTTTCAGCCCTTTTAGTATTTTTTCTTTCATGAAATAATTGCATTTATTTTACTAAAATAGATAACTCTTTTCTATATATATCATTTTAGACTATGTTGCTATTTACATATGAACAATTTCAAACTGCAATTGTACAGTATAAACATGTAAGATGGTTCTTCAGAATGCTGGTTTATGAATAATAAATGCTTCAATCTAGAAAATTTAAAAGGATACATTCAGAATTCTGAAAATGATTTAATTCCTGTTACAGATGCTACCTCACTTTGACTGGAGCCTTGCATTTGAAATTTGGAGGTGCTCCTGCAGGACCAGCTGGAACAGGCAAAACAGAGACAACTAAGGATCTGGGAAAAGCTTTAGCTATACAGACAGTTGTGTTTAATTGCTCTGATCAGCTTGACTTTATGGCAATGGGGAAATTCCTGAAAGGACTAGCCAGGTACTAAAGCACAGTACTGTACCCATGTAAAGAAATATGCCTGAATTAGAATAGAGCTACATCAAATGAGGAATGGAAGAGAGCATGCACATGTGCAGAATAAATGATAGTTTTATCTAATATCATTTTCTTTTTTGTCTGTTTTTGTTGCCAAGGAGA
This sequence comes from Naja naja, assembly GCA_009733165.1. NCBI lineage: Eukaryota > Metazoa > Chordata > Lepidosauria > Squamata > Elapidae > Naja > Naja naja. The sequence goes on from CM019149.1 coordinate 79,883,663, forward strand.
AGTGTTAACATACTTGGCCCTAAAGTATTGAGAAATGGCTAATGTACAAGATTAATTTACTTATTTATTAAATGTACAAGCTGCTCCAATATGTAGAGTTCTGAGCAGTTATGACCTTAAAACCATAAAAAATGGAAACAGTACAATCCAGAAGAAAAATCAGAGAAAACCCACGATCAGATAATTGAACTCCCACAAAAGGTCTATTGTTCATTCTAATCCAAGGCTTGAGATAGAGCCATGTTTTAAGGGCTGAGGGTGATACAGATCTCAGGTGAAACTGTATACTATAGTTTGAACTAGAATAAATTAGGGTGTTCAAGAAACAGAAATTTTATTTTGCTTTGAACAAACCTAAAACACAATCCTACATCCCAAAAGTTTTGTATTTGTTGCAAAACAGTGTCCCAGCACCACAACACCAGAATTTTAGAAGTTACTTCTCAATTTTATCTCTGAGTAGACCATTGCCACAAAATAAATAAATAATCGATGAGTACTGTGCTTTAGTGTGGATTTCACATACAAACCTTATTTGCAAAATGTCCTAATAAGAAATTTAGAGAATTGGTTTAGTCATTTTTCTCTGCTGATATCTTCTGATTATTACTTATTGCATTAGTAATAATTACTATGGATATCTGATATTATCTTCTATTTCTACACTTAGCTCTGGAGCCTGGGCTTGCTTTGATGAATTCAATCGCATTGACATTGAAGTGTTGTCTGTAGTTGCTCAGCAGATCACAACTATTCAAAAGGCCCAGCAACAGCGAGTAAGTCAGGATGTCTTCATAATATCTTTTTTATTATTATTTTCAATTGGTTTTCATCTTGAGTCAACATGAATGAATGCTAATGTATTTGGGGGCTTTTTAGGAGTAACAATTTAACTGTCTGAATGCAAAAAAAATGTTACATAGGCATGCATCTCTTTCTGTACACAGCAATTACAAATATCTCTCTGTCTATCCATCCACCCATCCCCAAAGGGTGCTCTAGTGACTGAGTGAAACGTCTGTTAACATCTGGGATAAACAAATTACCTAGTGTTCCCTACTTCATATGCTGACCTAATACTCGTTGATTATGTCTTATATTGTTCATTCTCAGATATTTATCACAACTGAGATTCTTAACTACTATTTATCATGAGAATTCAATGATTTTTTAAATTTAAAATTCTAAACTGGACAACCATTTGTGCTGGACTTACCATATAATTGTTCAGTCACTGGTGTGTGAAATCTGTAAAATTGTGAGGAAGATGTTATAGCCAAAAACAGTCTCTTTATAGTGGAATTTAAAGATACAATTTTGAATATCAAATTTTTCACTACTTTTATTGCTTCCAGGTAGATCGCTTCATATTTGAAGGAGCTGAGATCCCACTAGTTCCATCTTGTGCAGTCTTCATCACAATGAACCCTGGCTATGCTGGGCTGAATTACCTGATAATTTAAAGGTAATGGTGATGAAAGTTACAAAAATACTACATATATTACCTTCATTTGAATTTACACCTCTTCCATTTTCTTTGTGTGACCATTAGAAATTATGTGGAGAGTGGAGGGGCCATCAAAAACAGGCAAGGAAGAGTAGAATTGAGATGTTTCAGTTCAAGAGCACACTAACAAAGTGTGGCAAAAAAAATTAGAGGAAAGTATATGAGGACAAATAAACTGAGGTTGACTCCTGATGAAACAAAAAATATGTGGATTGATAGTTCTTGGCTTTGGGAATTGGGGGCTGTAGGAGCCTAAATGTGCTATATATTTTTTCCTGGATAGTGATGTCCTAGCAACAGTTTGCAAAGTCTCTGCTTCACATTTAGATTACTGTAATGTATTCTATGTGAAGCTACCTTTAAACTTGATCCACGATGTGCAGCTGATACAGAACGTAGTGCCCAGGTTGCTGAATGGTATAACTATATTATCCCTTTTGCTAAAACAAAAATGATTTTGGCAGCCAAATAATACCAAGCAAAAGGTTTCCTTTTGACATACAATATGAGGTTCTAAGCTACTTGGAACAAGGACAGTTATTAGATCACCCTCACTTTCAGAGACATGGGTAGATTACTAATTTTATTTTATGCCACCTTTATTTTAATAAATAACTCAGAGGGTGATCAGACCTAATACACCTTCCTTCTTCTATTTTCCCCACAACAACATTCCTGAATCACTGCATATTTCTATAAACTTTATAGAACTGACAGAAAGATATGCTGGGAAAGTGTTGCTTTTTATAGCAAGAAACATATAAAAGCTAACATGCAATATACAAAATATTGACACTGGATCCTTTCACAGAATCACTGTAGTTTACAATATCTGACCACAAATATAAATTAGATCTAGAAATATGCTATCGAATAAAAAACTGAGGAAGATAAATGTGAAATTGCTAACTTCTTAACAAAAACATGTGCCATATTCTTCAAATTAGTGGAAGGGTATTGGAAGGTAGCTGAATGTGATATCATTTTTTTGAAAAAGACTAAGAGGTAAAAGAGATAACATATTGTTCAATTGGCTTAATTTCCCTAGGAAAGGGAATGGAAGCAAACCTGACAATAACATACTATTCCAGTTACCTTGTTTAAAAAAAGAATATGATCGAGATTAAAAAAGCAAAGAAGACGGCAATGAAAATTACCAAGGGTTTGACCATCTTCCCTACAAAGAAAAATTTCATCAGCTAAAAATGTAGGAAGACATAAATAAGCATACAGTAGAAAATAATGAAAAAAGTAGACAGGGAACTCTAGGATTGGGGCCATTAAATGAAGATGAGGGAAGAAGACTTAGAACAGACAAAAGAAAACACTTCTTCATATAGTAAATAATCTGTGAAATTCATTATTATAAAATGTAGCACAGGCGACTTACTTCATCAGCTTTAAATGGAAATAGTATTGATTTAAAGAGGAAGGCAATGCTATCAAGGACTATTAATTTTGAGACTCCGTGGAACCTTTAGATTGATGGTAGCATGCCTTCAGATACTATTGCAGGGAAATAAGATCTCCACACCTCTTCTAGGCACTCTAGAGACTTCATTGGCCATCATGAGAAACAAAATGCTGACTATTGGGATCCAGCAGGGCTATTTTAAAAAATTCTTAAGAGTAATGGTAATCATTCCCACTAAATTAATTTATATATTCCAGGCTCTTTTTCGTCCAGTGGCCATGATGGTTCCAGATTATTCCATGATTGCTGAGATTTCTCTGTATTCTTTTGGGTTCAATGAGGCCAAAGTTTTGGCAAAGAAGATCACTACCACTTTCAAACTGTCTTCTGAACAACTCAGTTCTCAGGTAAATATGCATTTCCATCAGTTTGGCAATTCATACCTGAATGAGGAAGACATAGGAACTATCTGTTTCTTTGATCTTTTAACATTGATCATACACAAACATTAAAGCATGAGATTTGCTTTGAACAAGTACATACTACTTTTCTTCTTTAGAAATATGATTCAACTGCAGCTGAAGTAGGAGGTTCTTTTACAAATTGCTTTTCTAAACTTAACTAAACAGATAATTACCTTTCCAATACAGTTCCTGCTTTAACAGCTTGTCATTTTCCATATATAATGTACCATAGGATCATTATGATTTTGGAATGAGAGCTGTGAAGACTGTGATTTCAGCAGCTGGCAATCTCAAAAGAGAAAATCCAACCATGAATGAGGCAAGTTCTTCTTGAGAATATTGCAGTGTTAGTAGGATGTCTCTTTGTACTGTGGAGAATGACCTTTGAAATAATTAAAACATAGTTAAATACCACTTCCCCTCTTATGTCTGAAAATTGTTAAAGTATTTAGATTTCCTTTTCATTTTAACATATTTTTGTTCCTGAGGAAAAATTCAGAGTAGCTAACATCAAAACAAGTACAGCAATTATATCATAATACTATTAAATTCAGATTAACATTTAAATAAATAAATAATAGTTCAGAAGCATAATAGCAATTTAGCATTTTAAAACATTTATTCATTTCATTAAGTTTTATCCTATCTTATATTCAGCTGAATGTTCAAAGAGGCTAACAGCAGCAAAAAGATAAACTTAATTACAGATAGCCATTGACTTACGGACATAGTTGAACCTGGAATTTAAGTTGTAAGTCATTACAATTATTAAGTGTTTATTAAGTCATGTGACCCCCCCCTCACTTAGGACTGCAATCCCACCTTTCCCTGTTGCAACCATTAAGCGCTGGTCGTTAAGCAGATGGAATGAAAGAATTGCCTATCAAAGGGAGGTGGGTAGTTCCTCTCCATGCCCAGAAGGAAACTACAGTGGTGGGCTGAAGGGGAAAAAAAGCTTCTTTTCTCTAGCCAGTCCTGCAGTTCCTATAGATGTCTTGTGCCTGATAATTCCCCTTCCCTCTGTGGACATAAGAGAATATCCAAACAGGATTTTGGCACAAAAGATTTACAGCATGGGGCATTTGGTGCCAGCCCCCAGAAATGACAGGGAGTCCTCTCATTTCTGGGGACCAGTTACAAACACCCCTTATTGCGAATGCCTTGTTCCAAAACCCTGCTTAGATTTCAGGGACCTTTTTCATCCAACCACCTTGACAGTAAAAGTGCTGCTTCAGTTGATTGCATCCTCTCTCTACCAAGCAGCAGATTGGTCTCAAGGAAGCTGGGTGAAAAAAATTCATCTCCAAAGCCAAGCGGGATGTCCCACTTGGATTTTGTGGCAGACCATTTTCAGCCAACCCCCAGAAGGAGTCCTTTGGGCAGGCAACAGTGGCTTGTGACTTTCCCTGCTGGTTTCCCTATGGCAGAGAACATTGCACGTAGCAACTGAATGATTGTGGAGTATTTGGCAGCCCACCATAAATGTGACCAGGTTGCAAAATGCTCACGTCGCAACCATTTCATTGCAGGGGTACTGAATGGCCATAAGTTCAGGGAAGTTTTGTAAACCCCTTTTTAATTTCAAATGGTGGCTGAATGATTGATCATTAAGTAAGGACTAAATGTAATGATTAATAATTAAAATATTAAGAGTTGACAACACCTGGCTGATTAAGGGAAGACTTGAAAAATATGGGTTACGTTGACATTTGCATTCACAAAGATGATCTGTAATAGACTCAGTAAGTCTTATTTCTGAATAAGTATTGTATAAGCGTGTATAAATAAGTAATCTTCCTCTTTTACTTTACAATACCTGTTGATTTTATTCCAGTGCGAAGCTTCATATTATAATTTGTGCATATAGCACAAATTATTTCATTGCATCTGACTCTTGTAAAATGTATTTCTTATAATTTTCATTGATGAGATAATAATAAATTAAAATTATCTCAAAATATTAATTTCTTTCCTATACATATAGTAATTTTAATCTATATGATATTGGAACTAGATACAAGATAGAACAGACCCATTTTTACTGCATCTGCTTACCATCCAAACTGAAACAAATAACAGTTTTGTAAAATACTTTACTTATCATTAATATTTAGCCGTTGAGGGCAAAGCTGATCATGCTGATAAGAACATAATTTCCTAATATTTTCTTTTGATGGTTTCTAGGAAATGATTTGCTTAAGGGCTATCAAAGATGTCAATGTTCCTAAATTCCTGCAAGATGATCTCAAGCTGTTCAATGGTATAATTTCTGACCTATTTCCCACAATCAAAGAAGAAACTATTGACTATGGCATTTTGGAGGAAGCAATTCACAAATGCTGCCTAAAAGACAATTTGAAAGATGTTGATGGTATGCAAAACATATACTATCTATTTTTTTCACCATACGTTGTATTACTCTCACATTTAAAATATTGCCATTCTTGCTACATAACAGAAAAGCATTGCAGATGCAGGAGGTTTGGGTAATTTGTCATCCCACACAGTCTATAATTCAAGTTTTCTGCTTCAGCTCATACATCAATTTGTGAGAATAATGTTGTTAATACTCACATGAGCAACCTGTGTAAAATATTTTGCCTTTATTTCAGTGGAAAAGTTGATCTTACTACTCCAAAAAGATTGTAAATTAAAATTGTCTATCCATGAGCAATTATTAATACTCTATTCTATATCTCAGAGGCTCCTAAATTTTTTGGTAGAAAATTGGGCAAAGTACAGTGAGTTCAATTGGGAGCCAGGTTAGTGTAGTTGTTAAGGCATCAGGCTAGAAACTGGAAGACTGTGAGTTCTAGTCCTGCCTTTGGTACAAAGCCAACTGAAGGCCCCCCTGGGCCAGTCATTCTCTCTCATCCCTAGTAAGGAGGCAATGGTAAACCATTTCTGAAAAACCTTGTCAAAGAAACTTGCAGAGATTTGTCTAGGCAGTCTCTGACAATTGGACATGATTGAATGAGGGAAAAAAAGCTTATGCAGAATATGCATACAGAGTGAGGAACACATCATTTATCTAAAGAAAAAAAAAAAAGAAACATAAATAAATTCAATTCCCCCCTCCCCAGATTTCATTTAAGATCTAGATTCTTTATATTTTCAAAAGAGTTGGATAAAATACTGAAGAGTGAGGGCAATAGAGCACACTTGGAACTTGAAGTTGTTGCTGGTTTTTATTAAATTTTATTTTCTTTTTATTACGAACATATCTTCTTCCATTTGACGATGTATCGCCTGAATACAAATCTCTTGTGCAATACAGTTGGTATTTACAGTCATGTTCATTACATTAGTATTATTCTCTAATCTTATCTTAATATACTTAATATCTCTATCCCTTTACCCTTCTTCTTACCTTATTTACTTCTATTAAGTTATCGACTATACTTCAACATTCTGAACTAATTGAACTTGATGTTATTTATTGATGTGAAACTATATAGAATTTGCTATAACAATTTGCAGCCAAGAGCCAGGTATTTTCAACTAATAATATAAATAATAAATTGTTAAAATATCAGTGCATTCTAAGAAGAGCAAATAATATTTTTGATAATAAAACTGTGATGGTGGTGGGCAAATTGCCAAGTGTATTTTCTTAGAAAGAATTCATGCAAGCTTTTAAAAAGCTCATTGATAGAAGCAGTTATATACCATATCATGTCTTGGTATCTAAGCCAAAACTACTAAAGAATTAAGTAAACATGCTGCTGACATCTCATGTCCTATCCTATGAGGACAGAGGTTTCCTATATAGGTCATCCAAATTCACAGCAGGCTTTCCAAGGCATTGCTGCCTGAATTCACCACTCTTCAGCCAGTAAAAGCCACCAGGAGGCATTTCTGGTCTGAATCTTATTTGGTTTCATCACCAAGTGCATTCAGCTGTATGAAAACAACTGTGGTACGGCATGGCCTCATGCTGGTGTGGGCCCACAGGCTCTGGAAAAACAAAGGTAAGCATTGCTGAAGAACTAACTCCAGAAATTTCCTCCAACACTATCAATTTCTTTTTGCTTAATCTTCTCTTGCTAAATACAGTAGCAGCCCCTATTGAGAGCTTTGAAATAAACAGGCTAGGATTAAAGGGCTAAACTGAATCTACATGTTGTTTGGAAGAGCCTCATTAAGGTGAGTATGGATGACTTTGAGCTTCCAGAGCATTAGCAAGATTTTATATTATATTCTTGGCCAGTATGTCATTGACATTCAGAAATGTAAGGTTGCTCTCTTTTTCTATTTCTTTTCTGATTGTGTCTGCTTTTATAAATCTTAATTGTGCCAAAACCTTGGATAAGGTCCTGCATTACTACTTTATATTGTAAAAATTCATGGTGAATTTGGGCTACTGTCTTCGTTGAAAGAGATGCTTATGATGCTTCCTTCTACTTTTTTCAGTGTTATAAAGTTTTGGCAGCTGCGATGTCATCTTTGAAAGGTCAGCCTTCAGTCAGTGGTGGAAATTATGAAGCTGTCAATTACTTTATACTGAATCCTAAATCTATAACTATGGGCCAGCTGTATGGAGAGTTTGACTTGTTAACTCATGAATGGTAAAAAGACAAAACTTCTCTTTCTTTTCTGTGTTAATTGGGTTTTGTATATTCTTCTTTCCAGAAATTAAAATGGAAACGTAAGAAAACTTTTTGAAAATTTCTAAATAATTTAACTGCAAAAGATTCAGGCTTGATCCAGTAAAAGTTAAGCATCTGATTTATTTTGCCAATATTCAGTGGTGCAGGCTGTTAGTTAATAGCCTAGCACTTAGCTCCAGCTGCCTGTAATTATTGCAGGCTTGAATCCCACCAGGCTCAAGGTTGACTCAGCCTTCCATCCTCTCGGGTAGGTAAAGTGAGGACCCAAGATTGTGGGGGCAATAAGCTGACTTTGAAAAAAATACCGCTTAGTAATAAGCAGGCATATACAATGGAATGAAGGCTGTTGCTGAGCACATTGGGTTGTATCCCAAAAACTGTAAGCCTCCCTGAGTCTCCGGAGAAGGGCGGGATATAAATATGAATAAAAATAAATAAAATAAATAAATATGACTTTGAATATTTAACTTTGGTTGGATCACACCTTTTCTTTTGAGCTTTCAACATTTTTGTATATATTTAATGAAGTAGTTCTTTCATCATAGTGCTGCTGTGATTGAGTCATTCTGAGTCATTCCTTTTAAAAATGGATTAAGTCACTTGTGAGATAATAATTATTTGAGAAGCAGAAAATGTGATTAATCAGTCACTAATGAAATGTATCCATTCTGGTATAAAATCCATCTCTTCATTTTTCATTAGCTATAATTTTTAATCTAAATAGAGAAAGCAAAAGCATTGGGAAATCCCATCTACTCCAACACCACCTTCCTTCACAGTCATCTTTCACTCTGGGTTAAAGGTTTCCTGGTACATTAAGTGGAACAGATTCTGTGGATTACTGTACTTATTGTACACTATATGCAGTATACTTTACATAGTATACTGGAGAGCATCCTGCTTAGGAATGAGACAATAAGGATATCTATATGCTGGAAAATCAATTTTACTGCTCCCTCTTTACTTACTGTATCAAATGTATATTCTGTTACCAAACATGTAACCCTGTGCAGATACGAAAAGCTGTGCTGAATAAATATCTTATAGCTTTACTCAGAAGCTTCTTAGATATGGGACATATTTACTCAAGTTTTCTTTAGCAAATTGTGGTTGAGTAGTGGACTAATTTACAGTATAGTTTTGCCTAAAGGTTGATATAGAAATCCATCTGAATGACCAAAAAAAAAAATTACAACAGCCATAAAAGCTCTTCACGGCATGAAACCACATCTGCTATCTCCAGCTGGCTTCTTTTATTTAAAAATATTGTAAAAAGAGACTTGAATATCAATATCTAAATAAACAGAGATGAATAATAATAATTATAATAGTTTACACTGATAGAGATAAAATGTTGGCCTAAATCCAGTTGGCCTAAATTCAGTAGCTTTTGGGGCTTGATATATATGTATGTATAAATATGTATATATATATGCAGGTCTTGGCATGTTCAGGTCTTTTCCAGTGTAAGATTGACAGTAACTTGGCGACGTTTCGACGAGGTGCCATTTGCCATCTTCAGGCTGGTACTTTCGGCTTTGTGTTTGTGGGAGCAAAGCGTGATCAGAGCTGCAGTCTCTCTATAAATACTGGTGGGGAGGTGTGGTGTGCTGGGTCTGTTGTGAGCGGGTTGGTTGGCTGTGTTGTTACTTCTTGATTGGTTGATGGAGTTGATGTTTGCAGATTGGTTGGCTTTTTCATAAGAACCTGTGTGGCTGAAGTATTGGCTGTGTGTCTATCAGCCTTTTGTGTTGTAACGATCTGGGTAATGGGCTGTGATGACCTTCTGAGTTCTATTGTTGTGACATCCTGGGTCTTGTGTTGTAATCTCCTGGGTTGTTGGCTGTGTTGTAACACCCTGAGGTTTTGTGTTGTAACCTCCTGAGTTTCGTGATGTAATATCCTGAGCGGATAACTGTGATGTAACGTTCCGGGCTTTGGTTTGGTTCTGAGTTTGAGGTCTGGCTATGTGTTCATAGCATGTTCAATTTGCTTAGTTTGGGGGTCGGAGGGGTGTGTAGCAGCTGGAGTTGCAGCTATGGTCTGGTTTCTGGACAGTGGTTGTCTTTCATCTATGGGATGGGTTTGGGTTTGAGTCTGGTGAGGGAGATTGGTGGTGGCATCATGTGTTATTTTGGGTCTGGTGTTGGTTTTTGTGGCTGGGACTTGTTTGTTGATTAGGGCTAGTTTCCAAATGTCTGGTAGGTGGGAGGTATCATCCCATTTATTCATGTTATGGGGTGTTTCTCTATTTGAAGGCTTCCCTAATTATTCTTTTGTTGAAGTGTTCAGTATTGGAATTAATTTGGTTCCCTCAAAATCAATTTCATGTCCTGTGGATTTAAGGTGCTGGAAAAGGGAGGAAGTTTTTTCTTCTTTTCTGACTGCGTTCTTGTGTTCTCTTGTCGACATTTATTCTCCTGTTGGTTTGTCCAATGTATGTAGCTGGACAAATTTTGCATGGTATTTCATACACTCCTTGGTTTTCCAGCTGGATCTTGTCCTTGGGGTTTCTTAAGATGTTGGCTATTTTTTGGTCAGTGCCGAAGGCTGTCCTGATATTGTGTTTGTGGAGAATTTTGCTGATTTTATCTGTGGTGCTTTTGATGTAGGGGAGGAGGGTGATGCTGTTGTCCTGTTCTGTGTCTTGGTTTTTATGGGGCTCTCCCTTAGGATTAGGTTGGTAATTGTGTTTCTTTGGAATCCATTGGAAATTAATACATTAGTGAGGGTATGTAATTCTGTTCTCAGGTGGTCTTTGTCGGCTAGACGTTTGGTTCTGGAGATGAGGGTCTTGGCTACGGAGTTGATCTGTGCAGCGTGGTGATGGGATTGTGCGTTTAAGTAGCGGTTGGTGTGTGTTTTCTTCCGGTAGATGGTGTGTCCTAGGGAGCCATTGGGTTTTTTGTAGATTAGGACATCCAGGAAGGGAAGTTGGTTGTTGGCTTCTGTTTCCATGGTAAATTGTATTTTGGGGTGAAGGCTGTTGAGATGTGTGAGGAAGTTGTCCAGGTTTTCTTTCCCGTGTGGCCAAATTATGGCGTCATCTACATACCTAAGCCAGAGTTTGGGTTTGTGTTCAGATTTGTCTAGAGCATTGGTTTCAAAGTGTTCCATGTATAGGTTAGAGATGATGGATGAGAGGGGTGATCCCATAGATGCTCCTTCTATCTGTTTGTATCTTTGTCCATTGTGGATGAAGTATGTGTTGGTTAGGCAGTGGTTGGTCAGATCTGGGATCAATCTTACATGGGAAAAGACCCATATATATATATATATATACATATACCTGATATCACAGGTATATTTTTATGTACCTGATACTACAAAGTTAGCAAATGGGAAACTGTATTCTAAAAGAAAGTTTCCTTCTGCAGCGCAACTTCTCACCTTCCTCTTTGACTTCCGGCATCTTTAAATCTCTTGATAAGATATATAATGCTTTTATAAAATATATGAGATTCAAAAAGAGTGTGCAACTGTTAAAGGCTTGAGTATTTCTCCCTCTAATTTCATAGGACAGATGGAATCCTCCCTGCTCTCATTCGGGTAGGAGCTGTAGCCACTGATAAAAAAAAAAATGGTACATGTTCGATGGTCCTGTGGATGCGGTTTGGATTGAAAATATGAACACTGTGCTGGATGACAACAAGAAACTCTGCCTTAGTTCTGGTGAAATAATTAAACTAACAGAGGTTATTTTTCTCTCTCTTTTGTTTCATTACACAATCTCAATATGCATTCATATCCATTCATAAACAGATTCCAATTCAGCCATATATTTGTTTTTTAAAAGGTTCCCTCACATTGAAGAGAGATAAATAGGTAGATAAGTACAGTTATATGATTTGACAAGCAAGGCAAGGTCATGATTGGAGGTTTTTACTTTTTCTTGGGAACTTTTCCTACTTTTTAATATATAAAAGATAACATTTTAATTTAAAATATATTTTATTCATTTATTTGATATGAGTTTGCTGCTCAACTTACTGCCCAGGTATCAAAGATGCAAAACAAATTAAAAAAACAATGTAACTAAAATACAGGTAGCAATATTAATATCCTAAATATGTAGGTCAAAAATGTACATATAATATATAATATAGCTAAAAGTAGTGTTTCTCATTAATTTCATTAATTATCCGAACAGGATTATTTCAACATTTTGGTTAAAAGGGCAAAATTAATTTGATTTTTATAGAAGAAGTCAAAGCTAGGACTACAACACTACTGTTTATGCCAAATGGTATTGGCTAATGCTATTTTTATTAGACCATAATTCCTGGTGCTTGAGGAATGTAAATAACTGAATTTAAGGAGCCTTCCATTTTATAAATATAATCCCATCTGTGTAATTTCGAAGTGTTCCTTTGATAAAAAGCTTGGGAAAATCGCTATCGTGCCTCTCGTTTCCAGGCAATGACCATGATGTTTGAAGTCCAGGACTTAGCAGTGGCCTCTCCAGCTACTGTGTCTCGATGTGGCATGGTATACCTGGAGCCCAGCATCTTGGGACTAAAACCATTTGTGGAATGCTGGCTAAAAAATATTCCAGAGATTATGAAGCCATTTTCAGAGCAGCTGGCGTCACTTTTCAACAGATTCCTAGAGGTAAGCTATTGCTTGATCATAATATTTTGATTCAATACAAACCATATAAGTGGGTTCAAGGCTTAGCCGAGGGTGGGGGAAAGGGGGACATTAGTTCTGATTACAGAAGCTTGAGAGCAGCTAGTAGGCAGTTGGCAGGAACTTTTGCAGGAGGTAATCTGCCTCATAATTCCAATTAATTTTAATTGGTACCATAATGGTAAAGTGTTCTACAGACTGAGCTTCTGTTCACAATGGCATTTTCCCACCTTGAAAGGCCTGAGATAATGACTGTTGCATATATGCTTCAGGGTTAATATCAGACTTTGGCATTTTTGAGTCTGGGCTCTTTTTTCACTTGTTTTGTAATGTGAGTTGTAGATTGGTAAGAATGCTAATTTTCATGCTTCCCTGCAATCTTTCTTGGGATATTAATATTTAAACAGTAACAGTGTTGTTTGGAAAGGCTCCACATCCTAGGATGCACAAGAAAATGTTTCTGATCCCTTGTCATGCTAAATTCAGATTATTTTTTTTTCTTCCATTAACCTAGAGAAACAAAAAGCTCTGAAACCTATATTTGCCATGTCATGTCTATTCTTAGCAATTATGTCAATTCCTGAACATAGCCAAATTACATGTTGCATTGGAGGTCAGTGTTTGGAGCCTCTAATATAATTTTATTTTTTGTAAAATTTGCTGCAGCAAGAGCTTGATTTGGATTTTGACTGTAGTGTAGGTTTGGTAGTTTTAACATTTTTTTCATGTGTTCTATATCCTCAGTCCATCACAATGCACAGATGACTGTAAAGCTGCAAAGAATGGATATTAATGTAGAAGATTTAAAATTCAATTGTACATGTTTCACACTCTTGTTAATGTCAGTGTTAGTTACACCCAGCAAGGTTGCTCAGCTTCTGCTGTTGCCTGTTCTCTAGCTGAGCTGAAGAGTATTAAAAGTACTAGTTAAAAAGCAGTGATTATAGAAGAGTTAGCTGCTAGAATAAAAGGGGAGGAAAACATAAAGGTTCAACATAATGAAGAGGAACCTGCTCTACAACTTGAGATATGCCAATTACATATTATATCCAGGACTTAAGAAGACATGGAAAAAAAATTGGATATGCAGCCAACATCTGAAGTTGCAACATCACTGCCACTCTCTTCATTACAGAGTACAGCAGCTAATATGAGGTACAAGATCTGGATAAATTAGTTACAGTCAAGCCCTGAGACTAATTACCAAGACTCGGTGAAGAAGTACCATCAGAGAGTATGGTAGTTGTGCCAATAAAGCCAATCTCTACTAGCACTATAACTCAAACCAATGAACTGGTCTACTCTATAGCTGCTTTAATCCTGGAGATGCTTAGCTACATGGTTAAGAAGAACAACAGTATGTACTGCATTTGAAAATGGGGTTGGAGGCTAAGATCAAAGCAACTTGGAGAGAAGTTAGCTGGTGGATCTACAGAAGGTATGGAAATTAAGGATAAGGCTTGGCTACTCAAAAATGCAAGCCTAAAGAAAGCCACTGGCTAGCAAGCTAAGCAGATACACTAGAAAAGCAAAAGTCAAGAAGATGAATGCCCTGTTCTCCAAAGAAATATCTAAGGTGTACTTACAACTCTAGTGCCACAATATAGTACAGGTAGTCCTTGTCTTATGACAATAATGGAACTTTCCCATTATGGTTGCAGGTCATCATGATTGTTAAATGAGATAACCATATGATTACTTCACTTAAAGGCTCTCACCCTTGCTCCCCCCAATAAGGATGTTAAGCAGACCACCAGGTGCCTCAGGGGTGAGGCCCTGGGAATTGTTAAAGACATCTGTTAATTAAGAAACCAAAAAAAAAAAACCACAACCCTCTGGCTGACTATATAGCACAGCTCAAGGAATTGGCATTTCTTTTTGCAATAAAAGAATTTCCCAATTGTCATTTTGTTGACACTTACTTGTTTAGATTGTACTGAATCTTTCACAATTCCTCTCAAGCATTAATCTGCATTGTTGCTTCTGTATGTTTCTTAATTCATCTGGAGGTTCTTGTTCTGTTAAAGAATCTCAAGAGACTGACAAAATTTATATGTGGTCAGTGTTGAAGAAGCTTGTTTTCAGTTAATAATGCCTCCATCTCCCCTCAGGCATTTCCTATTAGCAGTTGTATAGAAGTTTTCTTTAAGCACTTTCACAACACAATATTCTCTCACATACTTATCCCAAGGCCTCATCATAGCAACTGATCATGTAATTTACCTATTGACTTTACAGAAGATAATGTAGAAAAGGCACTACAAAACCTAAAACCATCCCTATCTATTGGCCCCAACGGATTATTTGCATACTTCTTAAAAAAGCTCTCCTCTGCCATAGCGGAACCCCTAAGCATTATATATAAAATATCATTCAGAACCAGCTCCTTACTGGTCCTTAGCTACAGTCATCCCTATCTTCAAAAAAGGTGACCCCAGCCTGGTTGAAAACTACAGACCAATCTCACTGTGTTGTGTCACATGCAAAGTCATGGAATCAATCATTAACCAATTCATCACCCTCCACTTAGAGTCAAACAACCTACTCTCCAAAAAACAATTTGGGAAAAAAATTGTCCTGCAATCTTCAACTCCTACCCTGCAAAAACATATGGACTACTCTACTTGACCAGGATAAAGCTATAGATGGATTTACATAGACTTCTGCAAAGCCTTTGATTCAGTGGTACATAGCAAACTACTGTTAAAACTAAACTCTTACAGCATTTCCGGATCCCTTCATAAATGGATTACTGCGTTCTTGTCAAACAAGCAACAAATAGTAAAAATAGGGAGCGCAATATCAAACCCTGCTGCAGTTGACAGTGGTGTCCCCCAAGGCAGCGTTCTAGGACCCACTCTCTTTATACTCTGTATAAATGACCGTTGCGATCACCTTATAAGCAACTGCGTCCTCTTTGCAGATGACGTAAAACTATTCAACATCACTGACAATGATACTGTCCTTCAAAGCGACCTTGATTATGTGACTGAATGGTCAAACAATTGGCAGCTCCAAATCTCGACTAACAAATGCTCTGCCCTTCACATTGGTAAAAAAAATCAGTACACCAAATACAAACTAGGCGGATATGACCTCGTTGATGATCCTCACTCTGTCAAGGACCTTGGAGTACTCATATCAAATGACCTAAGTGCCAGCACTCACTGTAACAGCATTGCCAAAAAGGCATTAAGAGTTGTAAATCTAATCTTACGAAGCTTCTCCTCCAGAAATATTGAATTGCTAACTAGAGCATACAAAACTTTTGCTACACCAATACTCGAATATAGCTCATCAGTTTGGAATCCGCACTGTATATTGGACGTTAATACAATTGACCAAGTCCAGAAGTATTTCATGAGAAGAGTACTACACTCCACTGCTCGCAACAGAATACCCTATATCACCAGGCTTGAGATTTTGGGCTTGGACAACCTTGAACTATGCCGCCTACAGTTGGACTTAAGCGCAGCACACAAAATTATCTGCTACAATGTCTTACCAGTCAATTACTACTTCAGCTTCAACCACAACAATACAAGAGCACACAACAGATACAAACTCAATGTAAACTGCTTCAAACTTGATTGCAGAAAGTACAACTTCAGCAACAGAGTGGTCAATGCCTGGATGCACTATCTGACTCTGTTGTTACATCCTCTAACCCCCACTCCTTTAACCTCAAACTATCCACTATTGACCTCAGCCCATTCCTAAGAGGTCTGTAAGGGGCGTGCATAAGTGCACCATCGTGCCTACCATTCCTGTCCTATTGTCCCCATTTATTCGTACCAATTTCCTGTATTCTTATTCATGTTTATACTTATACCTATTATCTTGTAAGCAATTGACAAATCAAATCAAATCAAAAAGGAAGGAAGGAAGGAAGGAAGGAAGGAAGGAAGGAAGGAAGAAAGAAAGAAAGAAAGAAAGAAAGAAAGAAAGAAAGAAAGAAAGAAAGAAAGAAAGAAAGAAATTGGAAGGGAAGATGCTGCACAGTTTGAATGGTAACATGTACGCATGTTAGTTCTCTTTGTTAAATTTTGCCATTCATCAACATTTGTTATTGCTTCAATTCCCCCACATTCCCACACACACATTGTTCTTTCATACATTAATTGGAGCTCCAAAAGAGCTGTTTCATCATGCTTTCTCCTTTATCTGTTTCCTAGTATCCAATTCTATCTTGCACTGAGAATCCAATCAAGGGTTTCCTCAACTGTGATCAATTTATAGCAGTTTCCACAGAGGGATAAGGCTAGCTATCTTAGCATAGAAAGACAAGGATATATAGGTTGGATATACCTGCTTCAAGTGTTCTGGATCTTTCATAATATTTCTGCCAAAGTCTTGGCCTTCTTCAGCTGGCTTCAGTATGTGAGAGTCTCAGAGTGGCAGAAGGCGTCAGGAACTATTGCTGAAATCAGCTTTCTGTGGATCAGATTATTACTTCCGTCTTCATCCTTTGATTATCACATTCCATCCACATTGCCTAAATTGTTGAGGAAATTGTATCAACAACCAACAAGTTTTTTCATTAAAAAAAATGAATGATGGCCGGCAGAAACTTCTCCAGAAAGGAAACAGTTATATTATCAAAAGTCTAGCCAGAAGATGACTAAGATCTGAGTGATTGTGAGTGCCTCCCAATCCAAAAAATAATAATTTGTGCAGTCCAAATTGTGTAGCAGTTCTGCCTGGAAGAATGAGACCATATCCAGAACTACACAAGAAGGTCCTGGGATCCAAGAGATCCTAACATCAGCAAAATCTTACTAGGATTGGGCTGAAGACTATACATCCCATGCAAAAACCCCAACCTGTAGAAAAAAGAATCCAGATGGCCTCGGCTAGTCAGCAAGGAGTAGGCTTGTATATCTGATTATCATCTATATAGTGATTATCACTCCATACTAGCAGATGATCTCACCCAGCAGTTTCATGTAGATAAATACTAATGGAAAGAGGCTAGGATCCTATGAAATATCACAAATAGAGGTCTAGGTTTCTCCTATTCACACCATCTGAATTCCATATCTCTTTGTGATAAATCACAGGAGTCTACCTCATCTAAATCTTGAATCTTACAGCTGGATTGGCAATAATTGGGATTGCTTTTGTCTTTCAGGCTGCCCAAAAGTCATTAGTACAGAAATCTTACAAAGCCACATATATTTATTTCTCTGTCCAATCTATATAACTACTTATCTACTCAAGAAACTTTGGCAGCAAACAAATTAAAAAGAATTCCATTAAGCCTAAAAAAAATATATAATTATTTGGAAACTCATTTAAACCACAAAACCAAACCAAATCCTGTACGGAAATTCCAGAGCCCTACTCCCACATGCTAACATTGAACACCATCCCTGAAATTGGGATGTCAGCACGGCACCTTTCCTACTTTTACTCATGATGTAGAGGAATCATTATCGGCAGAATCTGTGGTTGTAGTGTAGGTTGTAGTGTAGTGTAGGTTTAAGCAATTCCTTCTTTATGGATTTATCTTCTGTCCATTTCAGCTATTTGTGTTCCAATTATACAATATTCCTGTCATCCAGCAATTTTTAAAAGGTCTGACTAACATTTCTGTATCACCTTTACCAGTATTTCCTTTTTGAAGCTTTTCTGTATTTTTTTCCTGCAAGGGGGAAACTCACCATTTATGATCCTTAATTGAAATAGGGTGGCATTTTACTTAATTTTTTACCTTCTATCAAAGGTATATCTGGTTTTCATTTGAATGAGGAAATTATATTGCCCAACTTTTTCCTACTCTGACAACTCATTAGAATAGGTATTCAATTCTTTAGACATGTGAAGACCTTGGCATTTTCTGTTGAGGGATTTTAGGAAATACAAGGTGTGCTGGGAGTACTTAAATCTCTTCACAAGGAATTTCCCATTGCTAAGTAGCCCCCTTTTTACTATATATTGTCAAATGAACATATTACTGTTCTACAGTAATATGCAATCTCAACTGTTAATTCTGTACTTCTGCTTGCTATTTAAATCATTTGGGCAGAGGGCAATTATCCACTATAGATAATGGTATCAAAAGTCACCAAGAGGTTCAGAAGAACAAGCAGGACCATACTTTTCTCTCATCTATTTTCTAGCGTGGTTTCATCAACCAAGATGTCAAAGCAGTTTTAGTAACCTTCCAGCCATAAACCCATTTGAAATGGCTTCAGATTATGATCATAATTGTTCATTCATTTAATGTTCATTTTAATTGTATGTCTATTTTAGATTGCTTAAAAGAAATAGTCAGTGAAATATTTACTTTGAGTAGCAAGGTAAGTGGATAGAAATGGAATATGTTGATAAATCAAACATAAATACTGAATATTTAAGAAGTTTTAAAATTAAGTATATTTTGTTAATTGATTCTTCAGGGGATGAAAAAAATGCCTCCAGAGAAGACAGCCCGTATTGGTGAACTGATAGAATCCTGGTTCATATTTGCTTTGATCTGGAGTGTTGGTGCAACTGGAGATGCCCAAAGTCGAATTGCCTTCAGTAATTGGTTAAGAAAGAAGATGTCAGACGAGAAGGCAAGTTAATGGGAAAGGGATATCATCAGTTCATAATGGCACTTTGCACAGATTCCCTTTTTTGAACCACCAATAACCAGTTTGACCCAGACTCAGTATTATAATTGTTGGTTTGTTTAAATTTATTGGCTGTCCAACTGCAGTGAACTCTGGGCAGCATATAAACTACAGCAGTTATAAAGACAGCTAAAATACTGCACTGGTTGTCAGTTTGCTTCCAAGTGCAATTCAAGATGTTAGTTATCACCTTTAAAGTCCTGCATGGCATGAGTCCAGGCTGTGCTTCAGGAACTTCCTGAGGAGTTTCTCACCCTGATGGGATTGGCCCACCCCAACTGTGCTGGCAGAGGCAATACACTGCGGATCCCATCAGCCAAGGAATTTCAGCTAACAGGATCCAGAAGAAGAGCCTTCTCTGCCATGGCTCCTACCCCTGAGGTGCCTTCTATATATACCTTCCTGACTTTTCATAGCAGCCTTAAGATCTGGCTCTGCTAAATGGCTTGGAGACCCAATGAGGGAGATTCATACTGAAGGTGGTTGACTAATTAAAACCTATTTTCCCCCGCCATGTGTCTACCTCCTTTGCCATTTGGTTAAAAATTTTATCTGCTGTATGATTTTGTAATTTATTATTTTAATGCTTTTATATTGTATGCTGTCCAGAACCATTGAACACAAGATGGGTGGCAAATAAATTTCAGAGTAAAGAAATAAAGAAATAAAATATATAAAAATATTAAATCAAACAGCATAGGTTAACACTGAACAAATACAGTAGTAAACATTAAGCTCCAGCCTAGGTCCAAACCAGGTTTTCAAAGCTTTCGGGAACCCCAGGAGAGAAGGTGTGTCCTTACCTCTGATTCCAGAGGATGGGAGCTGCTACAGAAATATTCAGTGTTGGAAACCTGAACAATTAATTGGATTTTTGTATCTTCCTTCCATGGTTGGGGTGAAGAAATTTTATTTTACAAAAGGAAAACTTATAAATAAAAGAAATTTGAAAGTAGAAATGAATTTTAGCAAGATTATTTTCTATTTTAGCCATCTATTTATCTATACTATATTCCTTAAAGTTCACTTTCAACATATTCTCATATTGTACTATTCCTCCAAAATATTTATGGATTGCTTTTTTCTGTATTTGTTCTCTTAATCTCTGTCTGTCTATTGTCACTCTTGTAGAGCAATGCATTTTTTTCCTCAGAGTTCAATCTGATTTATTCTTTTTTTTTTAGTTTCTGGTTTTTATTTCTGTCCAGCCAGGTCTTTAGTTTTCTTATTCTTTTTCTTCTTGTTTGTTCCTGGTGAGACATCTTACATCATCTGCTCTTTTTCTGAATCTTTGCTTCATATAAGGGAAACAGCTTAAAGAAAGATGTTGTGCATTTCTGGAACCTGTGTATTTCACTATTGCCAGGCCAACTATCAGACAGATATCACTAATATGGTAATTTCTTTCTGAATCATTTTGGGAGATAAATTGGATGGAATCACTCTAATGTTATCTCCACACTAATTTCTACTCATCATGTTTTCACTCCATAGATTAAACTATTATTCCCAGAAAAAGGGATGGTTTATGACTATAAACTGGATGATGCTGGAATTAGTAGTATTGAAGAAGATGAGGATGAAGATATTGTAGAGGTGGTATATTTATAATTTTATTTAATATTTTTATTATATTTACAACTCTGAAGGTTATACAAGGTTACTACATCTGCTAATAAATTGTTTCTCTCAAATTAATTTGTAAAAGGGCTATAGCTGTAGTTCTCACCTGTTAACTGCCTTGTTCGGTTACCATTTGAACTTATAACGATGCTGAAAAAATAGATTTACAAGATCCTAGAACTTCTGGCCATTGAAGCATCCCCTTGGTCACTTGACTGCAATTTGGACATTTTACAACCATGTACATTTGTGATGCTTACAGCATCCTGCATGCATTTAATCACCATTTCCAATCTTCACAGCCAGCTTTCTACAAGAAAAATCAGTGGAGAAGTGGCCAGAAGTTGCAGGTCATGGTCACATACTATTGTGCTTAGCAATCTACAGTGATACATTTATTGACCATAGTGCAACTGAAAGCCTAAATCCCATGCAGTCATGTGATGTTTCACTTAGTTATTGGGTCGCTTAGAACAGAGTTGCCAAGTCTTGATTATGATCAGTAAGTGACGGCTATTTGTATATCAGACTATGCATATTCTTTATTTAAGTCTGTAGCAAGTAGATCAGTTCTCTGTAATGCCTCTCTGGACAGTGATAGAATTTGAGATCACCCATAAGTTTTCCATACAGTTGTTCCTCATAGAGAGACTGCAGAACAGTGTGTGGTGTGTTTAGATCTCGGGGGGGGGTGCAGTTAGATCTCTGGGAGACAAGGAAATAGGTATCTTGCTCAACTATTGTGGATACTTCAAAGGGACACTGGATTTGCATACTTCCTTTTTTAGTCAATTTCAGAAATTGCTTCTGAACTGCTTTTTGACTATTAGGAAACCTTGGATTGAGTTTATACAGCATAAGGTAAGTTTTGAACGTTATCTTGAACATTGGACACTAGAGGAAACTAGAAAGAACTAAAGATTACAATTAGGAACACTTACATGTGACTTATTAATATAGAATGAAGCAAAACATTTTAACATTGACATATTGAAGGATATTTTTGAACAATGGACTCAAAAGTTAATTTTAAGAGTATCTGCCTATATTGATAGACTATGTTTAAAAGATTTTATGAACGAGAAACAAGTTTTACCTGACAATATTGTGACTGATTTGAAAGTGATTTTTAAAATGACTACAAGAATGATATGGAAAAACATCTTACACTGGACATACAAAAGAAACTGACATATCTTAATAATTAAAAGAGATATACAAATAACAAATCAAGAGAGTGACCTGAATAATTTTCCTGTATTAGATTTACTAAAGAGGCATGTTAAAGCTTTGAAGAATTTTGTGAGAAAGTATAAAAAAATGAAAAGAAATTAAGTTTTAGGACATTGTTTGAAGGAACTAAAGATCAAGATTATTCAAAGTAAAAGGAAGGACAATAAAATTGGTTATTTGATCAATATTAAAATAGATACGTTGCTATCTCTGGTAACCTTAATAGATTTGTCAAGCAAAATCAATGGAGAAGCTGGCACCAAAATTGCAAGTTTCAGTCACCTGATGTCTTACTGAATGACCATGGGTGATTCACTCAATGACCATGGCAGAAGTAAAGTCATACACCCATCACAGTTATGTGATGACTTGCTTAATGCTGATGTTGTTGATCCCAATTGTAGTAATAAAGCAAGGACTCCATGTAACAAGTTTGTAATCAGCATTGCATAGCGTACTTAAATCCTTTACTGCAGTCATGTAGCATGAGAACCATGTTAGTCTATGATAGCCAAAACTCAGAACAAATCTGGTAGCACCTTTTCCCACTAACAAATTTTATTGAAAGGAGTAAGTTCTCTTCATCAAAGTATATTATATTACATTTACAGCAATCTGAACATCTATTAAGAAAGTTAACATATCAAACAATGACATAAGTTTAGTTTGACAAGATCTTTCTAGACAAATTCATGCTGACTTTTGTTAATTACTTCACTGTTTTCAAGATTCTCTCAGGTTGATCAATGTGTTTTCTGATCTAGAATCAACCAATATAGAGGTGGTATTCAGCAGGTTCTGACCAGTTCTGGAGAACTGGTAGCGGAATTTCTGAGTATTTTGGAGAACCAGAAAATACCACCTCTGACTGGAGATTTTACAGTATCCTTCCCCTGCCACTCCCACCAAGCCACGCCCACAGATCTGGTAGTAAAAAAATTTGAATCCCACCACTGAACCAATCTATCTAGAATCTGATTGGCCTGTGGTTTTCTGGATCCTCCTTTTCCCCTTTTTTAAACTAGTTTATTTAATATACGTTTTAATATGTATATTTGATTTATATCCATGATCTACCTAGGAGATCATTTGTTCACATTAATATTGTGAGTAAAATATGAATATTTTTCTTCCATTACAAAGAAATCTTACAAAGCAATGTTTGTTCTTTCCTCAAGCTATCATACTTGAGGATCATTACTTGATTTTTTGTGTGTGTGTGTATGTGTGTGTGTATGTATATGTGTATATGTGTATGTGTATATGTGTGTGTGTGTGTTTTATTGTTGTGTGATGACTCAGAAGGTCATCACACAGCCCACTACCCAGGTAGTTACAACACAAAAGGCTGAAGGACACACAGCCATTATCTCAGCCACACAGGTTCTTGCGAAAAAGCCAACCAATCAGCAAACATCAACTCCATCAACCAATCAAGAAGCGACAACACAGCCAACAACAGAGCCAACCAACCCACTTACAACAGAGCCAGCACAGCACACCTTGCCTCCAGTATTTATACAGAGAAGGCAGCTCCGATCACACTTTGCTGTCACAAGCACAAAGCCAAAAACACCAGCCTGAAGATGGCGAGTGGGATCTCGTTGAAACATCACCAAGATACTCTCAATCTTACACGGGATAAGACCCAAATACACCAAGACCTGCATACCTTTACCGGTGAAAATCTACGAAAACATATATATATCTACGAAAACAAATATCCTACCTCTACGGGGAGGAAACCTTCCAGCTGACCCGGATCTATGAGAAACTCGAAGTCCGAAGAGCCACCATCTTATGTGACCTCACATTCCTACACAATTGCTGAGACAAAAACGTGATCCCCACATGCTTCCAACTCAAATTCCACACTAAAACCTCAGCCACTGAAGGGATCCTGAAAAGAACTGAATTAGCTTTAATCAGAAACGAACTCCACAGGAAAAGATTCCTACTAGACCAAACCAACAGGGACCTACTCACCCTCCACCTCAAACTCAGTAACAAAATCCACCCAGCACTCTGGGACAAATCCAAACAACTAGCCCTCTGGAGAGCCGAAACAGAAACCTTTCACAAGACAGACACACACACCAACAAACTCCACAGACCAGAGAAACGCCAGAAGCCACAACCCTCCCCCCACAACAATGCATGAAACAAACAGTACACAACATATCAGACAGAACCCTCACCATGGCAGAAACCAATGTCCTTTCCAAAAGATTCAACTTTGCTGTTGCCCCCAAACGCATCCCCACTGAAAACATCATATGTGGAGTTGAAGCTAGCCTAACCAAAATTAACCCAGATACAGCCAATAAAATCAGACTTGAAGTCACCAACGTCCTCTGCTCCAGCAGTCCACCCAGAAGCAACTTACACAAAGAAGAACAAAAAGCACTCAGCAACTTGAGGAAAGACAACAACATAATCATCCTACCAGCAGACAAAGGCAACTCCACAGTCGTGATGAACACATCTGACTACCAATCCAAACTATCCAACCTACTCCAAGACCCCGCTTACAAACCTCTAAACACAGACCCCACCACCTACCTGGAGAAAACCACCAAATCCAAAATAAAAGCCTCGCCCATCAGTGAAGAGATCCAACAAAGAATCATCCCCAGAGAAAAATCATCTAGATGCCCTAAGCTCTATGGCCTCCCCAAGATACACAAAGAAGAACACCACTCAGACCCATAGTCAGCTCCATAGGCTCACCTCTACAGAACCTTGCCAAATTTCTCACCAAACAACTCCAGCCCTACACAGAATCCATCACCTCACGCACAAAACTCTTTCCACTTCATAGAAACAATAAAGAAACAAAACCTACAACCCAGCGACCTACTTGTGAGCTTCGATGTCATATCCCTCTTCACCCAAGTACCTATTAAAGAAGCCTTGACAGCTATCCAAAACAAATACAACCCCCCTAAGCACATCCTAGATCTGACCAACCATTGCCTTTCCAGCACATACTTCATCCACAATGGACAAAGATATAAACAGATAGAAGGAGCACCTATGGGATCACCCCTCTCACCCGTCATCGCTAACCTATACATGGAACATTTTGAAACCAATTGTCTAGACAAATCCGAATACAAACCCAAACTCTGGCTTAGATATGTAGATGACACTTTCATAATTTGGCCACACGGGAAAGAAAAACTGGACAACTTCCTCACACATCTCAACAGCCTACACCCCAAAATACAATTTACCATGGAAACAGAAACCAACAACCAACTTCCGTTCCTGGACATCCTAATTTACAAAAAACCCAATGGCTCCCTAGGACAAACCATCTACCAGAAGAAGACACACACCAACCGCTACTTAAATGCACAATTCCATCACCACCCTGCACAGATGAACTCCGTAGCCAAGACCCTCATCTCCAGAACCAAATGCCTAGCTGACAAAGACCACTTGAGAACAGAATTACACACCCTCACTAATGTATTAATGTCCAATGGATTCCAAAGAAGCACAATCACCAACCTAATCCTAAGAGAGACTCCCCCCCCAAAAACCAAGACACAGAATAGGACAATGGCATCGCCCTCCTCCCTTACATCAAAGGCACCACAGATAAAATCAGCAAAATTCTCCACAAACACAATATCAGGACAGCCTTTGGCACTGACCAAAAAATAGCCAACATCTTAAGAAACCCCAAAGACAAGATCCAGCTAGAAAACCAAGGAGTTTATGAAATACCATGCAAAATTTGCCCAGCCACATACATTGGACAAACCAACAGGAGAATAAATGCTCGCATCGCAGAACACAAGAACGCAGTCAGAAAAGAAGAAAAAACTTCCTCCCTTTTCCAGCACCTTAAAGCCACAGGACATGAAATTGATTTTGAGGGATCCAAACTTATCTCCAACACTGAACACTTCAACAAGAGAATAATTAGGGAAGCCATCGAAATAGAGAAACACCCCCATAACATGAATAAATGGGATGATACTTCCCACCTACCAGACATCTGGAAACTAGCCCTAATCAACAAACGAGTCCCAGCCACGAAAACCAACACCGGACCCAAAATAACACATGATGCCACCACCAATCTCCCTCACCAGACTCAAACCCAAGCCCACCCCACAGACAAAAGGCAACCACCATCCAGAAACCAGACCATAGCTGCAACTCCAGCTGCTACACCCCCCTCCGACCCCCAAACTAAGCAAACTGACACACACTATAAACACATAGCCAGACCTCAAACTCGAGCCAAACCAAGGCCCGAATGTCACATCACAGCCTTCCACCCAGGATACTACATCATGGAACTCAGGAGATTACAACACAAAACCTCAGGAGGTTGCAACACAGACAACGACCCAGGGGATAACAGCACAAGACCCAGGATGTCACAACAATAAAACTCAGAAGGTCATTACACAGCCCACTACCCAGGTAGCTAAAACACAAAAGGCTGAAGGACACACAGCCACTACCTCAGCCACACAGGCTCTTACGAAAAAGCCAACCAATCAGCAAACACCAATTCCTTCAACCAATCAACAAGCGACAACACAGCCAACCAACCCGCTTACAGCAGAGCCAGCACACCACACCTCCCCTCCAGTATTTATAGAGAGAAGGCAGCTCAGATCACGCTTTGCTGGCACAAGCACAAAGCCGAAGACACCAGCCTGAAGATGGAGAGTGGGATCTCATCGAAACGTCGCCAAGGTATTCTCAATCTTACACGGAACAAGACCCGAATACACCAAGACATATATATATATATATATATATATATATATATATATATATATACACACACACACACACACACACACACACATACATACATACATACATTTCCAAGTCACTTACATATTCTGGTGCCTAAAGAGCAAATAATCTGCCCTATTCAGGCATGTATAAATTATTGCTCTAACTTCATTCATCATCATATAATATTATACTTTTTGAGATTAATTCTTCAGAGGTTCAAACATCATTCTCAAATCAAGAGTATGGAATTTTTAACACTGTGGCCGTGTTTCAAATCATTCAAAACAAAATCAATTGAGTGTGTTCACAGCTTCATAGAGTACTTTATCTGCTGGAGTCCAAAAATAATTTTCTCACTACTATTATGACCATAAAATCAGAACATTTAACTTTGCAATACCAGTAGATAAAATTGCATAATGCATATATTTCCATAAACTTAACCAGCAAAAAATATTTTGTATGTGTATTGTTGTTTTAAATGATTATGGAAAGTGGTACAATAATGAACTACGGATGCCTACCTTGAATATTTGTAGAGAAAGAACATTTCAGGGTAATATTCCATTTTTCCCAATGTTGAAGGCCCTGTTAAGAATCAGCTTTGATACGAATTTTCTGAATAACCATTGGTAACCTATTTTTTTGACTACTATATTTTCTCCCCAAATTTTAAATCTAGGAATATTAATTGTAGCTTGTCAGGCAAATGCTGTATAATTAGTAAAGTTTTAAAAGATTATACATTTTGAAAGGCACAACAATTGTTTTCACTCTTAAGGAAATGTGAGTTTTCAGCATTTGGTTCCTCCAACCAAAACTCAGTAATAAATCTCTAACTTTACATAGTTAAACCTATTTTCCAGACTGCTGTTAGTAACAGGCCCACAGTCTCCATTTGGTTAGTTAAGAATCTTGATTGCAAACAAGAATCAAGCCAAACAAAATAGTTAATTTTCCAATGCTACCGTACTATCTGTATGTCTTAGTGCCTCTTTAATGCACAAAGGTGCAAATCCCTGCCTCTCTCAGGCATTAATGGATTCTTGCTGTAATGCTTCAGGACCTTGAAGCTGAATGGTTGCTGATTGCTTATACAACTGTCTACTCTGAGCTGAGAATCACTGGTCCACATCTTCTCACAGAGTTGGAATGTTACCTTGAGAAAAAGTGCTTGGATGTTATTTAATCATAGGTATATGTGTTGGTGTAGGTGTCTTAAGTCAGAGAAAGGGAGCTGGAAAAAGATTTCTGGGTCTACAAGTGAAAGTACCAAAACAAATGCAAATGGCTTTAACTAATAAAGGAAACGCCCTTTAAAATAAGCCATTAGTGCCAAATCACAACTAAAAATTCAACTTCAGTACCAGCAATAAATGACAGAACAAGTAAATGGTTATTCAATTTTTTTGTAAAACCTACATTGAGCATAACTAAAGTCTATCAGACCTCACTGCCAAAATTAGTGAGACTGCAGACAGTTACATATCACTACCATTTTCACTCCCCAGCCTCTTAAAAGGGGTTTAAAGGCAAACAATGAACTAATACCATCAGCTTCCAAACTGGAACAAGACCATGAACCAATCAAGGTCCCCTTCAACAGAAGAGTGAAACTGTACATCATTCAAACAATGACATTTCCCATCCACATTTTGGTATATTTTATATGCATTTGATTAGCAATGCACCATTTTGACAGTTTGCTAATCAGTGAAATTGTAGTATCTCAGCATGGTGCTCTGGTGGCTAGACTCTGTTGGAAACGAGAGGCTAGGTTAAGACCAGAAATCAAGAACTGGGGTAAAGCAAAGGCCACTGATGGTGAAGAAATGGCCCAAGGATAAGCCTCAGCATTTCAGATGTGTGATTTCACATACATTGCAGCTGAGCTGGGAATAAATAGACACATCTGCCAGGCACATATGACAGTATGAGATCACACAAGTTTTGATATGATCCTGGAGTAATGCAAAAACCCTATGTGGAAGTGTCTATGGAGATTCTCAGTCATCCAGGTCATGGTTGTCCCAAAGTTGATTTTTTCAAGCGGCAACTGGACTTTCTCAACTTTCAAAATCCAGTTGCCTCTTGAAAAAGCACCTTTGGGACAACCATGTGGAAGTGCCCTCTTTGGTCATATGTAAATTTTTGGGGGAGTTCCAAACTTTAGGACAAACAGATAACAAATAGACTTGTAAAAGAAAAAAAAGACTATCTCCTTATTTATTTATTTATTTATTTATTTATTTATTTATTTTTATTTATTTATTTTATTTTGTCAAGCGATTATAAGATAACAGGTATAAGTATAAACATAGTTATGAATACATGAAATGGATACATATAAGAAAAATAAAAAGAAACAATAGGACAGGGATGGTAGGCGTGTTGGTGCGCTTATGCACGCCCCCTACAGCCCTCTTAGGAAAGGGGTGAGGTCAATAGTAGACAGTCTAAGGTTAAAGTTTTGGGGGTTTGGGGAAGAAACCATAGAGTCAGGTACAGTATTCCAGACATTATTCCAGAAATTATTTAATTTGTTTGCCACCTATCTCATCATAAAGCGACTCTTAAAGCGAGTCTTACAGTATTATCCAGTCATAAATGAAATAATAGAAATCTTTTTACTGTTATTTTGGTACAATATTGACTGAGTGACTTTAAAAGATACTATGCTAATGGGAAAAATGATCTGTATTTGTTACATAATACCATATTCCTAAGGTTAAAAATTCAGGATTTTTGAAATTCAATTTTTATTATTCTCGTCAAAGACTCTTCACATAATCATATTGGCCTATTGCCTTGTTAAATTAATTTTTAAAATACGTTTACTATAATACTGGTGAAAAGTTTAATTATATTC
The DNA here is from genome assembly GCA_009733165.1 of Naja naja. NCBI lineage: Eukaryota > Metazoa > Chordata > Lepidosauria > Squamata > Elapidae > Naja > Naja naja. The sequence continues at coordinate 79,913,399 of CM019149.1, forward strand.
ATAAACAATACACATTGCTCCAAAGTAGTCCAATTTTTTTTTTAAAAAAGAATGGGCTTGATTAAATTTAAAATAGTGTAGCATTTATGTCACTGTCTTTCCCTATCAGGTTTTTATGGTACAGAGTACAAGTTTATGTTCAAATTGTTAATGGAAATGCTTTTGAAAATAAAAATGAGTCAGTTATAACTACCAGTAGAAGCAATAATTAGTAGGGCAGGGCTGTGCAGCATTTCAAATAACCAATTCTAAATTTTAATAAAGTAAAATAAATGATCATCTTGTATTGTTATTCTTTCTAATTTCTGTTTTCGTTTTGCAAAAATAAAGGGGAAAGCAAGGGAAAGAAATTAGCCAGAAGTCACACGGCAGTTGACTACATAGTTTTAACACTACAATCTTTTCCAGGGGCTGAAAAAGGGGGAAAGAGGGGGGGGAGAGGGGCTGTTGGCTGGAGGCAGCCTGTAAGCCATGGCTTGCTAATTATAAAATAGCTATTAAGAACTAGCCTCCTTTCATTACTGCTAAGGATATATTTCAATCAATGTGCATATCTCTCTAATTCCTTCCCTTTCTTTTTGTTTGGTTTAATCACATACCTCACAAGATTTCACCAGTGAAGGAGGAAGTGTTGATAGATACCAAGTGGTATCTGCGCACCTGCATTCATATGTGTGGGTATAAAATTGAAGGAGCAATTCTGATAGTTCATGAGAAGGATGTAATGATTGTGTTGTTGATTGTTTGCTTGTTTCAGGGGAAGTGGAGATGGAGCCTCAGAAACTTACCATCTCTTCCTGTCTCTTTGATTGAGCTGTGGAGATTGTGCTAATGGGTGCTAATGGCATCAAAAACAGTGCTCCAGATGGCATTTGTCTCCAAAATATATCTTGTCATGATTTCATTTTCAAAGTATATTGGAAGGAGGATTGTTTTTAAAGTAAAGTCACTCATACATCCATCCCCATTTCCATGTCCCATCTAAATTTTATCTCCCTGCACCCCCCAAATCCAAATCTTCTTTGACAAGAAATCCTCAGTTTGGATGAAACAGTATTTAGGGAAGAGTCAGCACAGCCCACTTCCAATTGGGCTTATTATGACTAGTATTAATTTGATGAGGGCCAATCATTTTTCAAATGGCACAATAGCAATTAGAAGGGTAATAACTTGCAAGCCCATTTCTATATCAGATATAGGATAATTTAAACCATATAATCTCTCTTTTTCATCAATACTTCCATCTCACCTAGGTATGCTGGCAGAATTGGATGAGTTCTTCTACAGAGTTTAAGATGGTGCCTGATGCCAGCTATTGTGATATTATTGTACCTACAATGAACACTGTCCAAATGGCATGCCTTTTAGAAATGTTACTGACTAATCACAAACCGGTACGTATGTGTCGTGATTTTCAAATAGGTACAATCTAGTGTGATATCAATGCAAGCATTCTGTTGCACAATTAGACTATTGGGAGCACTTTTCTCAAGAAGCCAGAAACATGACTACTGTTAGTGCATTATTCTTCACATTCCTGTTGGCATTGTAGTCTAAAAGTTATTTAATGTTTCCCAAGTTTTATCTGAATTTTACTGGGCAAAAAAGTTATAATTAAGCATCATTTGAAAACAAAAGTATATTTGGCAAATGTACCCACAAATACATAATTATGATTTTCTTTTCCTTATATAGGTTCTTTGCATTGGTCCCACAGGAACTGGAAAAACACTCACTATAGCAGACAAACTTCTGAAGAACCTGCCATTAGAATATATCAGCCATTTTCTGGTGTTCTCTGCTCGAACCTCAGCTAACCAAACCCAAGATCTCATTGACAGCAAGCTGGATAAAAGGTACTCTGTCTTAAAACAATTCTCTAATTTTCATCCTGTTTATTTGTTTTTGCATATATTAGTTGACTTGGCTTTCCAAATCTGCTGAAATGAATATTGGTAATCCACAAGTTATGACCACAATTAACTCCAACTCTTCCATTGCTAAGCAAGACAGTTGTTGTGACTTTTGCCTTATTTTATTGCCTCTTTCCATAGTTGTTAAGTGAATCTCTGTGATTGTTAAGTTAGGAAAATGGTTGTTACGTGAATCTGGCTTCCACATTGACTTTGCTTGTCAGAGGGTCACAAAAGATGATCAGGACACTGCATAAACACTGCAGTCAAATGCTGGTCACATGACCATAGGAATGCTGCAATGGTTTGCAAGTGCGAAAAATAGTCATAAGTTACTTTTTTAGTCCTGTTGTATCTTCGAAGAGTCACTAAATAAATGGTTGTAAGTGGAGACCTACCTATAATTTAAAAGCTTGAAGTAAGAAACAAAATGTTAAGGAATGACTTTTCCTGTGATCTGTGGCAAAAAGAAACTTTGGAGTTAATAATATGGGCAAAAGAATATTGGAGAAATACAGCCCCTGGAATGCCTGCCCATTGTATCAATAATTATCACTGAGTTTATAACGTTATTTCTTACTGTTCAGAATTGTTTTTTAATCAAATCACATAGTGATAAAGGCGCATGATTATGGATGTGCACTCAACCAACATTATATGCTGTATGATATTAATTGTTTATGAGTACATTTGTACAACATGTATTTCTGTGAAATTGTGAATATAACTTACACCTAACCTACTGAGGGGCATTGTGTTATTAAGAAATGTGGGAGAACTGCAGAAAATCTGTACTAAGAACTCTTCTAAGATGTGTGAAGTATCTGACCAATAAATCATTTTTCACTTAAAATAAATTCTTACTGTTGGCACTGGGAGCATATATATCAGTAATTCTGCAGACGCATGGCAGCACAGAGCACAGCCTGCCATTAGATATCAGGCTAGTCCCCACTTTGTTGGACTTCAGGAAATTGAATTTTGTTGGAGACCCTTCTCCTAAGGTCATATGCCACACCATTGTTTACCCTTTTAATTTCATTTTTGTTGTTTTGCTCATTTAGTTGAAAGGTTTTATGATTGTTTGTTGTTTAATTTTAACCATGAATGTTTTTAATTTTTTTGTCTTATGTACACTGCCAAGAATATATTAAATATATATTAAACATATCATTGGCAGTTTATTAAATAATATTTAATACTATATATATTATATATGGTATAGAATAGATGCAATATATATCAATATATATTTCATAAATAAATACATCTCCAACAAGGATTATCATGTATTCCAGCCAGTAATTTTTATTTTTGTCTTGTTAAATGTAGGCGTAAGGGAGTTTTTGGCCCCCCACTTGGCCGGTATTTCATTTTTTTCATTGATGATCTGAACATGCCAGCCTTAGAGACCTATGGTGCCCAGCCACCCATTGAGCTTCTTCGGCAGTGGATGGATCATAAAGGCTGGTACGATAGGAAACAAATTGGTAAGATACAAGTTCTTTGTCTAGTTTCTGTACAAAACACTGTTTTTCAGAACAGGAAGTTCAGTTTTAAATCTGCACTGGTATACTTATATTTCTGTCTGTTGGGGGTCTGTGTTTTAATGTTAATGTTTCATCTTGAGCATGTTTTTGCTTGTTTTCAGGTACCTTTAAGAAATTAGTGGATATTAACTTTATTGGTGCCATGGGACCACCAGGAGGAGGAAGAAATGCAGTTACACCACGCCTCATGCGCCACTTCAACTATCTCTCATTCACTGAGATGGAGGACAGCAGCAAGAAGAAAATCTTCTCCAATATTCTTGGCAGTTGGATGGGTGGGTTATGTGAAGCAGGGTTCTTTCTCTTTCTTATCTCTCTTATTAGGTGATCTGTAACTTTAGAGAGGTATATCCTGTTGTTCCAAGAGGTTGTTATTTGGACTGCTAGTCCTGTCTGGGCAGACAGTGAAATCATAATAGAATCTACAAAGCGGTCATATGCTATTTGTTATCTTTTTTCCAGACTACTGTCAGATACTGCCAGATAAATGCTAGATTGTCTATCCAGTATTCTTATTGTATGGAATATTGCTTGAGTGAGAGGCAAAATCAGGCCATTGAAAAACAAGACATTTTACATAATCTCAAGTTTTTATGTACTTGAGGAAATCCCTCCTCAAGAGGGATGTGTAGAGATATGTGCATCTTATATACTGTAAGAAAAAGATGTTTAAGTTCCTTGGATTCCCAAGCTTCTGTTAGCTCCACAATGTATGGAACATTTAGGTGGTCATTAAAAGCTCTCCCACATTCTGCCATTTGTAAGGCTTGAACACAGGGGACAGGATTCGGCTGGTTTGGACTGGTTCAAGCGAACTGGATGTCAAATTTACATATGGTTCACTGAACCTGTAGTTGAACCGACAGGCTGTCCCCACCCACTCCTCCCCACCCCTCCAAGGTGTCTCCACATGGCCCGTTTTGGATGCAGGTAAATGCAGGATCCATGCGGTCGCTCTGGGAGGGCAAAAAACGGCCCTCCCAGAAGTTCCAGAAGTCTGGAAATGGGCCTGTTTCCGGCTTCCAGAGGGCCTCCGGAGCCCAGGGGAGGCCATTTTCACCCTCCCGGAGGCCCAAGGAAAGCCTCCAAAGCCTGGGTGGGCGACAAATGAAGTTCCAGTAGGTCATGCCCACCCAGCAACCAGACAGAGAACCTGTTGCTGGGATTTTTGAATCCCACTCCTGCCTGAACAGCATGACAAGATCCTTTTGCAAGCTGGTGTAAAAGCCTCCTCTTCAGGCCATTGGCGGGGGAACTCTGACTTTTGCGATGCCTTCTCTAGCACACAAGACTGAAGCCATAGCTGTCCAAGAAATAAAACAGGCCAAGAAAATTGAGTCAGCATCAAGAGTACTTTCAAACAGTCCTTGAAGCTACCTCCTTTCCTTTTTGGAGGGAAAATTGATTGCCCATAGAAGACAATTGCATCTGGATTCCTGCCACTCCCTGAGAAAAGTTCCCTGGAGTTGGGCAATCGATAAATTTAAATAAATAAATAAGCAAATAAATAAGTACATGTTTTCATTTGAAAAAGCATGGAAAGGAAATACATCCAGATCTGGATGTATTTTTTCCATCTTTCAAATGAAAACATGTACTTATTTATTTGCTTATTTATTTATTTAAATCGATTGCCCAACTCCAGGAACTTTTCTCAATCCAGATGCAATTGTCTTCTATGGGCAATCAATTTTCCTAACTTAGTGATTGTCTTAGAGAGTGACTATTCATAGTTAGGCCATGCTGTAAAAGTAGCTTTTGGACAATGCCTGCATTTATGACTTTTACAGCATCTGTCTCTCTCTCTCTGAATTGCAACTTTAAACTTCCCTTCTCTACAATTTTCTCTTGCTCCCCCCCCTCCCCAGATGCTGGCATGTGTATGTGAGTACAAGATAAACAATGTCTTTATGAGGGAGAGGACAGTTCAACCTGGCACAGTTTATTATCACTCCCTAATCTCACACAAATGTGTTTGAAACCAATCTGTAATCATCTTTGCTTCCATTGGCTTCAGAGCACTGAAAGGTGTTTTTGTGGGGAAAGTAGAAGCAAGAAGGTACATATATTCTCCACCTTAATTTATTTGTAAAAATAATAAAGGTAGGATACAAATAATAAAATAAAAAACCCTATTATAAACTTTGCAAAACTCTCTCCAGATAGCCAGTAAAAGATTTTATTTTACTTTTTTAAAAAAAGCACTTAAAAATTATAGTTACCCTCTGAGCATCATAGCTCCTGGAGTAATAAAAATTATTTTGCTCCCATTCAGCAAATGTTTTCCTCTACATTTTCATTATGTATAGTATGCACTTTGTTACCTAGGAAGCTTTCTACAACCGTATGCCATTGCTTCTGTTTCTATTAAATCAGAAATTTGAGCTGTAAAAAGAAAGACTATCAGTCTGAACAACTTTCATCAGGGTTTGCAAAGCTTGCTCGAAATAATAACAATTGGGTTTATAGTCTATTTTACTTCTCCAACAGACTTAGGTTGTAGGTTGAAACTGAAGAAAAGCTTGCTTAAACCCAAAAGCTGAAAAATATTGGGATGCATGGCAAAACAAGAGCAGAACCAAGAGAAAAATCAACTTTCCAGATAGGATCAACAAGTTTCCTACCAAGGCAGAGTGTCCTTGGGCAGGGGTGGGATTCAAATTTTTTAACAACCGGTTCTGTGGGCATGGCTTAGGTGGTGGGCATGGCTTGGTGGTCATGTGACTGGGTGGACATGGCTTGGTGGTCATGTTATTGGCTGGGTGTGGCCAACTCAGTATCACTCACATCGAGGCTCACATCTCCTCGCCTGGCCTCTCATGACTGTGGGGATGCTGCAACAGTTGTAAGTGTGAAAAAGGGTCATAAGTCACTTTTTTCAGTGCCATTGTAACTTTGAATGGTCACTCCACACAAGCAAAGTACCAGCAAAGGAGGGGGGAAAAAACTCCAGAGAAGTTCCTGAGACAGGAAGTCTAGTCCTGCCAAGAATGTAATAAGGGTTAACGGAGAGGCAGTTTCTGTAAGCAACACCCGAATGTTTCCTTCCTGCCTTCCTTACAGGATTAAGCCAGTAATTTCTTCCAACAACCGGTTCTCCAAACTGCTTAGAATGTTAACAACCGGTTCTAGTGAATAGGTGCGAACTGGTAGAATCCCACACCTGTCCTTGGGGCAAAATAACTCCCCCCCTTTCTGTTTTGAAGATGGAACTTTTTGTAAAAAAAAAAAACATACTAATTTTTTTCTTGATTTTTAGCTGGAAAACTAGGAGAAATAAGTTACAGAGAGCCAGTCCGTAAGTAATTTAATATATTGATTTCCAGTATATTAGTGATACATTTTAGAAATATACTTTTTCAGTTACTTATTTTTAAAATTTGGGTGGTGTCCTTCAGATTTGGACTTTATTAGAGGAAAGCAAGGAGTTTGTGTACAATAGTTAATAGTAATATAATTATAATATATAAATATAATATTGCAGACTAACTACAAATAATAGCATGACAAAGCAGCAGCAATGTTGCATTAAAATATCTGCAAGAGATATCACTTGCCTACAAAGCAGACAAAATAATAAAATATTAAGAAGCTAAAGTGCTTTGAGAATTAAGTATTCAAGCAGACAAGCACTTGTCATATAATACCCCAGACTTAACAATTGTTGAAAAGAAAGACAAGTAAATCTGGATGGTGGATGTTGCAATACCTGGAGATAAGAGAAAAGAGAAAGTAAGGGAGAGAATCACAAAATAGAAAGACCTGTAAATAGAAGTAGGATGACTATGGCAAAAGAAAGCCAAGACAATACCTATAGTATTATGTGCTTTTGGTGGAATCTCAAAACATCTGGAGCACAACTTGAACATTATTGGCATTGACAAAATCACCATCAGTCAGTTGCAAAAGGCTACCTCACTTGGAAACACATACATCCTGTGATGATACCTTTAATATTATTAAACAACAACATCTGTCTATCTCAGGTCCTAGGAAGGACTCAATAGGTGGATAAAAATGCCAAATCCAATCTAAAGAAATTGCTGACTGTGTAGAAAACAATAATAATAATGAAAAGTCACCAGATCTCATGCATTCCCACTTGAAATCTTGCAAGATTTCAAGGAGGAACAAAAGAAAGCATTTACCAAAAAATAGTAGGTGAAACTCATGCTCTAGTGAGGTCTAGGACAACTCACCACAGCCAACTCAGTGCAGCCAACTTGCCACAGCCACCTTGCTAATTTGCCAAGGGACAACTTGCCACAGGACAAGAGTTACACTAATATCAAAGAAATTGTGGAATAGAATCATTAAAGAAAGGATGCAAAAGGAGGATCAAAATGAAATGTGAATGACAAAATTTGTAATAATGTTGCATTACTTTAAATGCTTAAATTGAATTGTTAAATTATCCTGCAGTGAGTTGTCCCATGGTGAGTTGGCCACGGAGAGTTGTCCTGCCACAAATGGGCCAGTGGACCATGGCAAGTTGTCTGCAGAGAGTTGGCTGCACCAAGTTGTCCCATTCCACTGTAGTGTTACAATAAGAAAAATATATATAGCTGAACTTAATTTATAATAACATAATATATTAAACCTCTCCATATCTTCCTATAAATAGCAATAGCAATAGCATTTAGACTTATATACACTTCACAGTGCTTTTACAGCCCTCTCTAAGCGGTTTACAGAGTCAGCATATTGCCCACAACTATCTGGGCCCTCATTTTACCCACTTCGGAAGGATGGAAAGTGGAGGCAACCTTGAGCCTGGTGAGAAATCATCTTCTTTCTATAATAATACCCATCTTCTTTCTATAATATCCATGTATTTTTCTATATTTGATACTTTATGGATTTTTATTCTTTAGATTTCTCAGAATTCCCTTTTTTCAGATTAATATTAACTCAGTCCAACGGTGACTTTTTGGAACTTCCCTTTGTCTTGGCATTCCTTTCTATCTTCCTTCATATAATTGATTTGTAATATAATTATAATATATAAATATAATATTGCAGACTGACTACAAATAACAGCATGACAAAGCAGCAGCCATGTTGCATTAAAATATCTGCAAGAGATTTCTCTTTATGAGTAAACCATCTTAAGATACTTCTTTCATATGTTCCTCATGTTTATATTCACTGCACTCTTCTTCAGCATTCATCCTTTCTTGTTTTTCTTTTGTTTTAGCACACACACTAAACCTATTCCCACTGCATTTCAATTTGCTTTATTCTTTCTCCTGATACCAGGACTCACTTCCCTATGCAAAGAGGGCAGAAGGATGCTCTCAAATGTAAATCTTCTCTTTTTTCAACAAACATTCATCCCTCACAATGAAGCATAATATATGCACTCTCTTTTTGTTAGCATTTTCCTGTCTTAAAATTTCTTCATTTCCCATTTAAGGAAATATTTTACCAAGATGCACAAATTCCCCTGTTGACTCTGTTTTTTTCACCATTTATGCACATAAGAAGCAATTATTCACTCCATTTTTCCTGTCAAATATAAATACCTTGGTCTTTTATAAATTAAGTTATATGCATAAGTCATGTCATCAAATCTCTGTCATCACCACAAGAATTCCTTATATGCTTATCCATAAATATTTTAAACAAGCAAGCAGACATCACACATTCTACTCCTAGAGATGTTGCACTGACTGCTTTTTCCCTTGATTACACACAGCATCTAACAAACAAGGGGGAAATAGAAGTGGACCACAGAAATGGAACCAAATTTTCCAAAATACTAGAACCGAGAAAGAAATAAGTTAACTAGTGAGGATTGAGGGGCAGTGGGGAGAGCAGAATTCCAATTTGGCATGACCAGGTACAATGTTAGCAGCTTTAAGACAGATTGAAAAGAACATTGAACAACAAATAAAGCTTTGGTATAATGTGGATTCAGGAATAAAGGTAATAGGATATTTTCTTAATCTGTTTGTGAAATAATTATCTTGCTTTGTCCCATGCCAGGTTTCTATATTGTCATGCAACCAATACTCATTTTATCTCTTTTGAGAAGTCCTCCCTGTAAGACTGATCAGAAATTTTGTTTTCTTTTAGCTGGATGTCCTCAAATAGCAAATCTAAATGAACCTCTCGTTGATGCTACAATATACGTGTATTCAACCATCACATCCCAACTGTTGCCCACTCCAGCAAAATCTCATTACACATTTAATTTAAGAGATCTCTCCAAGGTTTTCCAAGGAATGCTGGTGGCAGATCCAGCTAAAATTGTGGTGAGTGCTGTTTTCATAACGTTGGCTGGAATGCCTACCAAAAGGGACTTGTAATTAATTTTCTAATTAATCAATTTCCTGATCAATATCCTTTTCTGTGTATCTCGTAGATCACATTAAAAATGACTTTTTAAATTTAGAAGTTCACATTGGCTTCACTTAAAGTGTATTTGAGATTTTAAAAAAATTAAATAGTTTTTTGTGTGTTTGGTGGTAACAGCAAATGAATCACATCTGCATGATTCAGCCAGTTGCATTTTTATCTAGACTATCCATGATTAATATGAAATGGCAAACTCCATCTGAGTATGAAGGGATAATTTGGATACATAGCATCAAGATACATATCAGGTTTATCAATCAATATTTATCGCATTGTTAATAATTCAATAAGTATAACAAATTGGGAAATGGAGTACATAAAAATTGTTAGATTCTGTATAATGAGATAATGTTTCTTTTAACCTTCTTTAAGGAAAATTCTAGTAATTGCTATCTTTACTCTGAGTTGCTGGTTGTTTAGACCAGTGCCTGTGGAGATTCTCAGTCATCTAGGTCATGGTTGTCCCAAAAGTGCTGTTTTCCAAAAGGCAACCGGACTTTCTTGTTTTGAAAATGTTTCACTTCTCATCCAAGAAATGTCTTTAGAACTTCAGAATCAAAGAAGCTTCTTGGATGAGAAATAAAATGTTTTCAAAGGAAAAAAACAAGAAAATCTAGTTGCCTTTTGGAAAATCAAGCTTTGGGTTTAGATCAGTATATAAAGAAAAGATTGTTTATATATATATATATATATATATATATATATATATATATATATATATATATATATCTTGGTGTATTCGGGTCTTGTCCCGTGTAAGATTGAGAATACCTTGGCAACGTTTCGACGAAATCTCATCCGTCATCTTCAGACTGGTGTCTTCAGCACCTTAAAGCCACAGGACATGAAATTGATTTTGAGGGATCCAAACTTATCTCCAATACTGAACAACAGAATAATTAGGGAAGCCATCGAAATAGAGAAACACCCCCATAACATGAATAAACGGGATGATACCTCCCGCCTACCAGACATCTGGAAACTAGCCCTAATCAACAAACGAGTCCCAGCCACGAAAACCAACACCGGACCCAAAATAACACATGATGCCACCACCAATCTCCTTCACCAGACTCAAACCCAAGCCCACAGATGAAAGGCAACCACCATCCAGAAACCAGACCATGGCTGCAACACCAGCTGCTACACCCCCTCCAACCCCCAAACCAAGCAAACTGACACACGCTATAAACACATAGCCAGACCTCAAACTCGGAGCCAAACCAAGGCCCAGAATGTCACATCACAGCCTTCCACCCAGGATACTACATCACAGAACTCAGGAGATCACAACACAAAACATCAGGAGGTTGCAACACAGACAACGACCCAGGAGATTACAGCACCACACCCAGGACATCACAACAATAGAACTCAGAAGGTCATCACACAGCCCATTACCCAGGTCGTTACAACACAAAAGGCTGAGAGACACACAGCCAGCACCTCAGCCACACAGGGTCTCAGGAAAAAGCCATCCAATCTGCATACATCAACTCCACAAACCAATCAAGAAGTAACAACACAGCCAACTCTAGAGTTTAAAAGGGAAAAACAGCCACTATCACACACTTCTCCCAGGAGAGAAGCTGAAGACACCAGCCTGAAGATGACGGATGAGATTTCGTCGAAATGTTGCCAAGGTATTCTCAACTTACGGGACAAGACCGAATACACCAAGACCTACATACCTTTACCCGTGAAAATCTACGAAAACAAATATATATATATATATATATATATATATATATATATATATATATATATATATAATTTATTTGTTTGTTTATTTGTTTATGAAATTTATACAGCTACCTACCCTACATATGTGATTTAGAAATGCTTTGGGGTCCTGTGGAAACCAAACATGGAACATTACTAAAGACTTTATAATCCTTTGCCAGGATAAATTGCCCCTATTGAGGTTGTGGTATCACGAAAGCTGTCGTGTGTTCCGTGATCGTCTAGTTAATGATGAAGATCGAAATTGGTTTGACGACTTGATGAAGGACATGATGTTGGAATGGAAAACCAGCTTTCATGAAGTTGTTCCTTTTGAGCCCCTTCTTTATGGAGATTTCATGACGCCTGGGTCTGATGTGAAGGTTTATGAACTGATTGATAACAAAGAGAAAGTAGGTTGCAAGTGATACTTCTCTGCTTCTTCTGTTTGCAATGTCTTTAATTCACCCTGCACAATGTATAATTTAGGTGTGGTTAAGGATAACATAAAGTCTGGAGAAATATTCCAGATATATTGCACATGTGGGCTAACACAGGATGCATATATTAAAAGTATGTATTATTTCCTGTGTAAGAAGAATAAGGTTGTGCAAGGATAGACTGAACTCTAGAAGCATGCTGAGAATGATAGATGAAAGTGGATAGAACAGACCTAGATTATGCACTTTCCCCCCAAGCCCCCTGCTTCTTTTGGTGTTTAGGCAAGTAATAAAGAACAGTTGGGAATCTGCTATGCAGATGACTTGAGCATAGTACTTACGCTTGAAAAATGCAATAAACTAGGAAAGAGAACAAGTTTTATGTTCATAGTACTGCAGTGAATGCCATTAAAATCTTTACAGCTGACCTTTGCAAGTAATTACCCTTCCCACAGAACTCCCAAGTGGAAGGAGAGTGCTTACTGAGAAAATGTTAATTAAGCAGAGGGTAAAAATGTAAAGATTTTAATAAGGAATGATGTCCTTTGCATTCACTGCCATGTAGCCAGAAATAATAATGATAACAGTATGCTTTCTTTCTTGATCACCAAATGAATTATAGTCATTAATTACTCTGGCTTCTTTGGTAAGCACATGTTTGTCACATCTGTTGCTCAGATAGTTGAGGCTATGAGGAGTTAGATGACTTAATCAAGTCCATCCATCATGGCTAAAACAATGAACTTTATTCTGGAATCTTATCCAATTTGTTGATACGACCTCTGATCATTGCAACAAAACTAAGGGTGCTAGTTCTAATTCTATATGTATCATGTTTGGTCTCAGATATCAAAGTCAGTGTTTCCCTTTGTTGCCTAAAAGATATTAGTTTTGGAACTCAGATTCTAATTTTATTCTTTCAAATAGCAGTATTTCATCTATTATCATCAGTGGCATTTGATAATAATAGACAGAAGGGATGCACTTCTCCTAAGTTGGCCTCCAAAAATGTGTCTTTCCTAGCTAACTGGTCTTATTGCTATTCCATTTTGCTTTGTTCCCAGCTTATACATGTGATAGAAGAGTATATGGATGAATACAATCAGATCAATACTACTAAGATGAAGCTAGTGCTATTCATGGATGCTTTGGCGCACATATGCCGAATCACACGTATTCTACGCCAGGCATTGGGCAATGCTCTTCTCTTGGGTGTTGGTGGTAGTGGAAGACAATCACTGACTAAGCTGGCATCTCATATGTAAGATATGAATGCATGTTATTCATTTCTGTGCTAGTAAGCTGTGACAAGTTACTTAGAATGCAAATTATTTGAAGCCTGGATTTGCAAGTTAGCATGCCACAGATCAGAAACCAGGAATTAGGAACTAAATAAAATATATATTCCATCACTGGAGACATAGATGGTTGTTTCCAGTGGTAAGAAGTGCAACAAAATCATCTGGATATATTACTAACATATTGGGGGGAGGAAAAACTCCACTTTTATCAAGCAGATTTTAACCTGTTCATTTCAATATATTTCTTGCTAAACAAATAAGCTATTTTATTTTAAAAGTGGCTTATTTATAATTACAATTTTTGTAATGAAAATGTTAAAAAAATGGTGGCAGTGTTTGAAATCTTCCTAATGATGTTCTCCAGTAACATCTTTACAGGAGTAATTCATGTCCTGATTCAGATTCCTTTCTTTTTAGAGCTGATTATGAATGCTTCCAGATAGAGCTTTCAAAGAACTATGGGACAGCTGAGTGGAGAGAAGATATCAAAAAGATCATGCTGAAAGCTGGCTTGCAAAGCCTCTCTATTACATTTCTGTTTACAGATACCCAGGTAAGCAAAGTTCAAGGATTGGAATTTCTTCATGTACTATATTAGTTAACATGTTTCTTAAATGAATAATAGTCATTAGTGTGCTCAGAAGAGTCCCAACAATGGGCTTATCTACCTCTCATATAATGCAATCCTGTACTATTTATATCTATTTATGTGTTGTTCTCCTTAAATTCACTGATAATTAATCCCCAATAAGCATGCATAAAATTGAAACTATTAGCCTCATTTTAGAATCTTTGTAATACTTCTGTGATACGGCTCTCACTCTTAGCCTGTCATCTATTCCTTACATGGGAAGGAAGGTTTATTGCAAAACATATGTGCATTTATATTTAGTATTTTAATATTATATTTGTATCTGACTAGTCCTATTAGAATTTCCAAAGAGTTCTTGAATTAGCCATAGGAACTAGAGAAGGAGGAGGAGGATACTTATTTGCTACCTGTCTCACCATGGGGCTACTGTAGGCAACTCACAACAATTAAAAAAAATAGAAAAGAGCTTTAAGCAAAGCAAAAGTAATATAATAGAAACAATAAAAGAAAACAAGGAAAAAGAAAACAAAGAAAATACATCAATATAACTGCTAAAAATGATGGCAACTGTGGAGGGGGGGAGGTGGAGTCAGCTGTCAATGTACAGCCACCTCCAGAGTAGAACTCCCCCATCAGATCCCAGGCCAACCTGCAGAATCAGAGAAAGATAGGAAATTGAGGCAGATCTTGCACTAGAGGGCAGGATGTTTCAAAGGGCAGGTGATGCAGCAGAGAACGCTCTTCTGGATCACAACAGTTGGAGTTCTTTACCAATAAGTTCCCAGTAAGCCTTCTCTTCCAGCATAAATAGGATAGGCTAGTCTTAGTGGGACGAGAGAGTTCACTAGGCAGCCTGGATCTATACCATTAAGGGTTTTAAAGATCATAACCAAAACTTGAACTGCACTCAGAAGCAGACCAGTAGCCAGTATAGTTTGTGGAAAAGTGGTATAATATGAGCCTCCAATCCTTATTTGATATTCAAATAAGATTCTTGAGGTACTCTACTTTCAGTTACAACTTCAGAGTAAACTCTATTATGATAGTTCTTGGAAAGAAAGAAAGAAAAAGAAAAAAGTTTATAAAATAATGTGACAAGGCTATTCAGGGAGGGCTTATCCCTAACATGTACTGGAAAAGAAGAAGAAGAGAAGGAAAAATAGGGATATTGAATCTTTCAAGATATAGAAAGTGTATTGGTTGGTTGATCGGTTGATCGGTTGGTTGGTTGGTTGGTTGGTTGGTTGGTTGGTTGGTTGGTTGGTTAAATAAAATCTGCTAATATAAAAATAAAATAGATGCATTGGAGAGGTCATGGATAAAATTGAAACAATGAACATAATATCATGGTATGTTTTTTAGATCAAAAGTGAATCCTTTCTAGAGGATATCAACAATTTGTTGAATTCAGGAGACATACCCAACTTGTATGGCCTAGATGAGCAAGACCAGATTATGACTGCTATGAAACCAATTGTTCAGGACCAGGGACTTCAACCTACCAAGGCCAACCTGATGGCTGCATATACAGGAAGAGTGCGAAGTAATATCCATACTGTACTATGTATGAGGTATGAGCTAACCTGGAACATATGGCTTACAAGAAAAAAGAAACTCTTCATTTTGGTGACTCATATCATAGAAATCTACGTAAATTACCCCACAGCAACCTTCCCAAACTGATACCAAAAGCTATTTATTTATTTATTTAATGAGATTTCTATGCCGCCCTATCTCTCGGAAGACTCAGGGCGGCTTACAGTACTAAAAAGATAAATACAAATATTAAAAAGTCATTAAATCTGAAATCCCACTAAACCAATAAAACTGATAAAACAAGTTCTAAAATCCCATCCCCTCCATCAGTCCAGGCTGGCAAGTTTTGTGACTAGTAACACTTCATCCCTGCAGGGACAATGGGAAATGTCATCCAAAAGGCCTACATGGCTCCAGGTTAAGGGATTTTAATCTAAAAATCTCTAAAAAGGAAGACAGGGAGTTCTCTTTATTCTTCACATTTGCCCCAACATACTAAACAGAAAATACTTGAGCCAGTGGTATTTCCATCCTATATCCTGCCCATTTAATTACAACGTGTGGTCCTAAGTCTCTGTAAGCTTCTCCTACCACTGTTGCAAAGTGAAGACCTGAATTAAAACCTGCACCTTGAAAAGTTCTCTATATGCCATGGTTGCCATTTTTCCTGTTTTGGAAGAATTTGTGAGATATGTTAACTTTCTTTTCCATTGCATCATGGCACCTAGAACTTGTTAGAGTTTGGGAGAAGGAGAATGTATCTATCTAATCTATCTAGTGTATCTATCTTCTTATTTGTACCAACATGGGGTTTTGAAACAACAATTCCATTATTATTTTTACTGCTACTGCAGGACTTTGCTTGGCTTTGCCTTAAGTATTTCCTTGAGTGAGTGTCTCTTCTGAGCCGCTTCTCCCCCTCACACCCACTCCAGGCATTTTTTGCATATCTCAGTAGCTAAAACTTAAAAGTTCCAGATTTTGCTTTGGATTACTGTAAATTTAAACTCCCTTATTAATCTTTGTGAAATGAAGTGCTGAGAACATGGGATTTTTTTTTGTCCTTGGACCAAGCTTTCAAGTCTACAGATACTAGATGGATTAAAGCTTATGAGGCCTAGTGCTTCCACCTTCAGTTATAATGGAACCCGCTACGCTTTGTTGTGTCTCCAAGACAACCTTTCCTGCCTATAATGTATTCCAATAGAACAAAACTGATACAAATTGTTCTAACAAGAACTTTTCTTACTCTTTTCTGTTTCCTGACAATTTAGTCCTATTGGGGAGGTGTTCCGAGCACGGCTCAGACAGTTCCCATCTCTGGTAAACTGCTGTACCATTGACTGGTTCAATGAATGGCCTACAGAAGCCTTGGAATCTGTTGCTGCTTCCTTTTTCAAAGATATCTCAGATGCTGAGGTTACTCCTGAAGTTTTAGAAGGCATGGTAAATACCTCTCTTGAAACAAATTTGGCATTCTGTGAAAGAAGTTATAAAGTTTAGCAGCTAATATGCTGACTCTGTAAACGGCTTAGAGAGGGCTGTAAAACACTATAAAGCAGTATATAATTCTAAGTGCTATTGCTATTGCTGATTGCTAAATAAAGACACAGGTCCTTCCATTGAGGATGTGTTTACTGCACGAGTCATAAAGACAGTTGTGAAAATATCTGCAGACCCCTCACATCCTGGACATAAATGGTTTCAACTTCTACCCTCAAATTGATGTTATAGAACACCAGAACAGCTAGACACAAGGACAGTTTTTTTTCCTGCATGCCATCACTCTGCTAAACAATTAATTCCCACAACACTATCAAACTATTTACTAAGACTGTATTACCAGGGGTGGGATTCAGCTGGTTTGGGCCAGTTCGGGCAATCCAGATGTTAAATTTACATCTGGTTCACTGAACCAGTAGTTGAACCAACTGGCTGTCCCCGCCCACTTGCACCACCCTTCCCGGGTGTCTCCACGTGGCCCTTTTTGGATGCAGATAAGTGCAGGGTCTACGTGGAGGCTCTGGGAGGGTGAAAAACGGCCTCCCGGAAGTTCCAGAAGTCCAGAAACAGGACTGTTTCCAGCTTCCAGAGGGCCTCCGGACCCTGGGGGGGAGTCCATTTTTGCCCTCCCAGAGATCCAAGGGAAGCCTCTGGACTCTGGGGAAGGCGAAAAATGGCTCTCCTGGAAGTACTGGTAGGCCATGCCCTCCATGGCCATGCCCACCCAGTAACCTGGCAGAGAACCAGTTGTTGGGATTTTTTAATCCCACCCCTGTGTATTACTATTATTCTTCTCATCTTTCCTATTACTCATCTCCTTCTACTTATGACTATAATGTTGTTGCTTGTGTCTTTACAATTATAGTTTTATTTAGTTTCCTGGTATGATTTTGATTGCTTATTTAGTATCCTATGACTATCACTAAGTGTTGTATCTTATGATTCTTGATGAATGTATTTTTTATGTACACTGAGAGCTTATGCACTGAAGACAAATCCCTTGTGTGTCCAATCACACTTGGCCAATAAATAATTCTATTCTATTCCAATCCAATAATCATTAGAATTTAGAGCATTTTCTTTTAATAGTGGAATGTGCACTATTTTTCATGTTCTGTTTTATATTTTCCTAAAATATGTATTCCATAAATAATCTCATTTGGTTCGAAAACCTACTTTATTAAAAAGTCTTTGGAGTTTTTTAAAATTGTTTTCTATATTGTAGATTCAAATGTGTGTAGAGATTCATCAGAGTGTTGCAATTAAGTGCAAGGCATACCTGGCAGAATTGGCAAGGCATAACTATGTCACTCCCAAAAGCTATTTGGAGCTGCTCGGTATCTTCATTGGTTTGATAGGAACAAAGAAACAGGAACTCAACAATGCCAAGAATAGGATGAAGAGTGGATTGGATAAGGTGGGATTCTTTAGAAACATTTGCATTGATTTGCTTCCTCTTTTTAGAGGAACTTCACATAATGGATTGTCGCAATGATTCCTGTATGGAAAGGTCTTGAAGCAACTTTTGACATTGCTTTAAAATCACACCCAATGTTTTACTACACCAAAATCACCTCCTCCTCACCACAATCACCATAACTGCTAACATATTTATGTTGGATATAAGCAGGCATTCATTTTTTCTTCATGTGTGTGCATATGTACTCAGAATGATGAAAGCTAAACATTTTGTTGCTATCTTTTCCTGAATAAAGCTGGCCTAGCATTTTTGGATGGGGGGAGTTTGTTTTTCTCAAATTGGATCTAGCCTAAGTTACTGAACCTGCTTCCCAATAAAATCAGTGACAATTCCAACAGATCAGACTAAATTATCCAAGTGATGGCACTGAGTCTTTAAATTTAATTAATGTGAAAATGCTACTATTGATGCTGATGAATTCTGTTATTTTTAAAGAAAATTTAGACATTTTATGTATAAACTACTTTCAGAGAAAGCTAGAGATGATTAGAAACATGACACTGTATAATAAAACTATGGAAAAGCCAAACTGACAATGGAACAGCCAACTTTAAACTAAAAAATAACTACAACTGACAAGAGTCATCCAAAATTAAACATCTGTATTTACCATTTAGTTCATGGCATAGTTACATGTATGCTCAAAATTGCACTGATACTTATTCTGACTGAATTTTATATCTGGAAGACCTTGATGACAAGTATATTCACATTATTCTGTGCAAACTAGAATCTCTAATCAGGAGACTGCCTTGATTAGAGATTCTACAAGTTACCCATATCCCATCTACTAGGCTGTTTGGTTCGTGTAGGGTACCGACACACTCAGGATACAAGAGAAAATAATTTCTATCCCACTTAAATTCTTTCAAGTATGATCACTACATTCTTCTCTTCATTTGAGATTCACCTTGATGGATTTTATATATAGTTTTCTTTCCTTCCAGCTTTTGCGAACAGCAGATGATGTAGCAAAAATGCAGGAAGAGCTAGAATTAGCTCGCCCCCTGCTGGCAGAGGCTGCCAAAGACACGCTCGTGACCATGGAACAAATACAGGTACTGTATGCTCTGCAATGTACCTTCAGAAGCAATGAATTCAAGATAAACATATTATGTGCAAATGCTAAATCTCATTGTTCCTATGTTAAAGAAAGCAGCATTTATATTGCATATCTGTGTTATTTTCATCTAGGCCCTGGCTTGCACTTAGAATAGGGAAGTATAGGTTGAATTTCATTAAAGAACCACAAAATCTTGTTTGTTGTTGTCTTTATTATACAAGGGAGGAGTGCCATTTATATTTCCTTACAGAGGTGACAAAATATCTAGAGTTGCTTTTGCTTCAGTACCCAAACATTTAGTTCAATATGTCAGTTGCTTCTCAAATAAAAATGTATTCTTTAAGCCATGTTCCTGAAAATGATTTTTCATGCAATCAAGAATTGGGAATTTACATTTATTCCTTTAGAAATGTTGAAATTCATTTTACCCCATAGCACAAATAGCCTCATTCAGCAGCCTTTCGTGCCAAAGGACATTTCAGTCTCTGTAGTCATTCCATTTGCATTTTCAACTGTCCTTCCATCCTCCAACAGTATCTTTTGTTCAATTTGATGCCCTCCAAGTAACTTGGAATTCAGTTCCTCTGATACTGAAGTCCTTCTGCTAGACAATTGCAAGGGTTGAGGTTTTTTTTTTAACTCTGAGGGGCAAGAGTTAGGGAAGATTGTGCCACACTCTGTGGTCATTGAGCCACTCCAACTTGCTAAAGGCAAGTCAATAAATTGATACCACTTTGGTGAGAAAAATAATACTGTTTTGTGTGGAAGTATGAGCCCAGTCGGTGCTGGACCTGACCAAATGTTGTGCCCAAACATGAGGCAACATCAATGAAGAGAAAAAGCACTGGATGTCTGAGTCTAGAGCTAGTCCACCTCCTACTGTGCATTTCTGAATAGTGCACGAGTGTGAACCAAAGAGACTCGCAGTCTTAGGAAGCCAAATTCAGAAGTTGTGGGAACTTTATCACTAGAAGCTTTCAAGAAGAGACTGGACTGCCATTTGTCAGAATTGATGGAGGGTCTCCTGCTTGAACAGGGGGTTGGATAGATGACCTACAAAGTTCCTTCCAACTTTTTAAATCTGTTAAATAACTACTCTGTATTAACGCTGTAGTCTCTTGGCTAATGTACCATCACCATACGCTGAATAAGTTAGTTTCATTCCCTTAATAATAATTGTATGTTGCACAATTTGTAATCCCATTAAGCTTAAAATTTTGGTTACAATTACATCTTCATCAGTTCTGTTCACTATCAAGGAAAACAACTTTTTATTAAATAGCTGCACCTTAATTATAGAGGTAAATGTATTTAAACTATTTCAAATCTTCCAGAAAATAAGGACAATAAGGCTAAAGTGGTTAGACTGTTGAATTAGATTTACAACCTTGATTGATAGTAAAGTTTTCTTCTCAATAAAAGTGCACAGAATCATGCTTTTAATATTGCTTGTGTTTCTGTTACATGTTCTCTGTGTATCTGAATAAAATAAAATTATTGCTAATAGGTCTTAAAGATCAACTGAACCCTAAAGGCAAATTTATAAGGAATTTAAGTTATTCTACATTTGTCTTAGGGATAGTTATTAATGCACATCAATAAATATTGCTACGGCATATCAGGATTTGAAAATGTTTAGCTTCTCTAGTTCTTAAATTCTCATCATGTCAGAGATGATACCACTTGATATCAACCATAGTATGGTATAGATTCCAAACATTTTACAAAATGCACATTGAAAAAGTATCTACAATGACTATAATGTATATAGGTAACCAGTGGTGAGATTCAAATAATTTAACAACTGATTCACCCAGGGTCAGGTTGGCTGTTGTGGGAGACGTGGCCCAGCCCTGTCGTCCAGCTCTGCTGCACATGCGGGATGAGCCTCCTGCAACAGCCAGCCTGAATCTGGGCAAATCGGTTGTTAAATTATCCACTCCCCATGCTATCAAAGTAGATCATGGGTACTGCACTGCAATGGAGAAATGGACAACAGAGTGGCCAGCATGAGGGAAGGAGGAGGAACAGGGAGAAGAAAGAGGGAAAGCGGCCTTCTCCTTCCCTCACGTTGGCCACTCCATTGCCTGATTCTCCATTGCAGTGGGGTACCCAGGATCTACTTTGATAGCTGGGCGGGGTGTAATTTAACAACCAGTTTGCCTGAACTGGTGAGAACCAGCAGAATCCCACCACTGTAGATAACCAATTAAGCTGTATTCTCCAATGAAAATTTCAGTGGGATGAGAGAGAGAGAGATTGCACAGAGTCCTAAACACTTTTGTGTTATTGCAGGTAGACACAGCTGTAGCAGAAGAGACAAGAAATGCTGTTCAAGCAGAAGAAATGAAAGCTAAAGTGAAAGCTCAAACTGCCCAGGCTATTGCTGATGATGCACAGAAAGACCTAGCAGAAGCCCTCCCTGCTCTGGATGCTGCCCTCGCCAGCTTGAGGAATCTCAACAAAAATGATGTTACTGAGGTAATTAAGAGGATAAATTTTAGCACAAATTTGGTACAAGCATTTTTGGGGTAGCTCATTCTCTGCATGATACAGTGGGCTATCTCATTTGGTACATGTACCTCTAATATGATGGCATTATGGTACCTAGATAGGTATAAAGAAGGTCCTTGAAACTTTGCCACTTAAATACACTTCCTGAAGCATAAAAGTTAGGCCATATGCCATCCAGTCCCCTTATGACTTTTCACCGTTACACCATAGCACTTTCAAATTTTGAAGGAGCTATCTGATCAAGATATGGTTTCCATCTCCTCTGGATGTGGTGCTGATTCAAGCTGTTTCCTTCCCAGGCTTTTGAATGTAGTGACCCAGGGTACTGAAGAGAGCAGCCAAGATAAGTCAGTCATTCCCCACCTGAACAAAGATAGATTTTGTACCAATTTTGACTCAATCTGGTATAGTCATTGGATTAGGAGTGAGGAGATCCAGTTTCTGCTGTGGAAGTTCTAAGGGTCATTTTGAGCCAGTCAGCATTTCAGCCCAATCTACTTCACAGGACTGTTGTTGTGCTGGGCTTAGCACAATAAAACCATACCAAATATACCTGCTAACTTTATTTTACTTTACTTTACTTTTATTGGACTTATATGCTGCCCTCTCTCCCTAGGGACTCAGGGCGGCTTACAATAAAAAATAGAAATACAATTATTAAAATACATTAAAACCAAAGTAACTAAGCCCAATAAAAACTAAAAACCCAATTAAATTTAAAATCTCAATAAAACCCCACCCCTTACCCTTCAGTCCAGGCCGGACTGTTGAAACAACCAGGTCTTTAGGTCGCAGCAAAAGGAATGGAGGTCAGGGGCCAACCGGAGCTCCAAGGGGAGTCGATTCCACAGGGTGGGTGCTCCCACAGAGAAGGCCCTACCCCTGGGTGCTGCCAGCCAACGTTGTCTGGCCGACGGAACCCCAAGGAGGCCCTGACTGTGGGAGCGCACAGGACGATTGGAAGTCAACACTGGCAGGAGATGCTCCCGCAAGTACCCTGGACCCAAGCCATGTAGGACTTTGTATGTTATCACTAACACCTTGAATCTCACCCAGAGGGCAACCAGCAGCCAATGCAGGTCGCGCAGGAGGGGTATAACATGGGAGTATCGGGATACTCCCATCACAACCCACGCAGCCGCATTCTGCACCAGCTGAAGCCTCCGGGTGGTCCACAAGGGCAGTCTCATGTAAAGAGCATTACAGTAGTCGATTTGGGAAGTTACAAGTGCGTGGGTAACCGTCCGTAGGTCATCTCGGTCCAGATAGGGGCGCAATTGGCACACCAGACAAATCTGGGCAAATGCCCCCCTGGTCACAGCTCCCACCTGCTCCTCCAAACTGAGCTGTGAATCCAGGAGGACACCCAAATTGCAAACCCTATCCACGGGGGGGCAACACCTCTCCCCCCATGGCCAATGATGGAATGTCCTGGATTATCCGAGATGCTGGTACGCATAGCCACTCAGTCTTGGCCGGGTTGAGTCGGAACCTGTTCCTCCCCATCCAGATCCATACCACATCCAGACAACGAGACATCACGGAGAGGGCATCACTGATTTGGTTCGGAGTGGAGATGAACAACTGGGTATCATCTGCATATTGATGATACCTCACCCCAAACCCACGGATGATCTCGCCCAGCAGCTTCATGTAGATGTTGAACAGGAGGGGCAAGAGGACCGAGCCCTGGGGCACCTCACAAGCTAGGGGCCTCGGACTCGACCTCTGCCCCACTGCCAACACCGATTGCGAACTACTCGAGAGGTAGGAGGAGAACCACCGTAAAATGGTGCCTCCCACCCCCGCCCCCCAAGGCATCACAATAGGATACCATGGTCGATGGTATCAAAAGCCGCCAAGAGATCTAATAGGACTAGGACAGAGGAAAGTCCCCTGTCCCGAGCCCTCCAGAGATCATCCATCAGTGCGACCAATGCCGTCTCTGTGCTGTATCCAGCCCGGAAGCCAGATTGGTATGGATCTAGGTAATCTGCTTCCTCCAGGAACCCCGGAAGCTGATGGGCCACCACGCTTTCAACAACCTTCGCTACAAAGCGAAGGTTGGAGACAGGATGAAAGTTGTTCAAAATGGCTGGGTCCAAGGCAGGCTTCTTGAGGAGGGGCTTCACCACCGCCTCCTTCAAGGCAGCAGGAAAGGATCCCTCCCTTAACGAAGCATTGACCACTGCCTGGAGCCAGCCATGTGTAACCTCCCGGGAGGCATATACCAACCAGGACGGACACGGGTCCAGTAAACATGTGGTGGAACTCAGCCTCCGCATGGTCCTGTCCACTTCCTCTAAGGACACAGGCTCAAACTCATCCCAGATGATAGTGGCCAGACTCCTCGCAACTCCTTCATCTGACTCCTGCCAGTCAGAGTCCAAGCCTGCCCGAATCTGAGCAATCTTATCCAGCAGATGCTGACTAAACTCCTCGGCCCTTCCCTGCAGAGGGTCCTCCCTCACCTCCTGATGCAGGAGGGAACGGGTGACCCTAAACAAGGCGGCCGGGTGATCACCTGCGGATGCAATGAGAGTGGAGAAATATACACGTTTTGCTGTTTCCACTGCTACCAGATAAGTCCTCGTATAGGCTCTTAACTGGGCTCGGTCGGATTCGGATCGACTGGATCTCCAACTACTCTCCAGGCCACTCCTTTGACTACTATTTTAATCCAAGATTAAATGTTTATTTACTGTTTGAATCATGTATCCCATGCCATAACCAGTAGGAATTAGATTACAAATGCTCTTCAGTAGAAATTTCTATGGGGCAATTGGATCTTTGGCCGAATTTTTGTTCATTATCATATTTTTAGTCGCAATCTTTTTGGGGGCTTGTATGAGATTACAATTTTGTTTAATATTGCCCACATCGAGTCACAGTTGATAATTACATTCAAGACTGGTTCACTTATTCGTTTTCTCTATTCATACTACTATTTTATAGTATCACTTGTAAGATTCATCAAAGCAGTTGTCAGCCTCTGCTGCATTTTCATGAACCAGTGCTTTGTAAGGGCACATAGTTAGGCTTTAATTGATGGTTGGTGCATGATGGGAGGCAGAATTGAAGCAGCAGGTTAGCTAAATCTGGGGAGGCTATGGTGGACCATGTATGAACTTTCACGGACCATACTTTGAAAATTATCACTGTCAGGTTTTCTATTTCCCCAATATGCGCAGTGGGAATTGTAGATGCTATAGTGTAATCCTTCCAGAGGACACTAGATTGAGAAAGGTTGATTGAAAATGACTGTAACATCCTAATGTTTAGAGAATATTTGCAGAATAAGCTTATAATTATTTCACCATCAAGTCTCTCTTAAAATTACTGGATAGCTCTCTCGCACTGAAAATAAAATGTCTGAACTTAAGTAACATTTATATAACCAAATCACAACCAGATTATGCAATCTCAGCATGGTTATAGCTTTGTCAGCATACTTTGCTTAAACTATGAAAATTAACAAATAATTAAGACATTTTTTTAAAAAAATTCTATAGGTCCTTTCCAACACAAGTAATATATGCAAAGGTGTATTTAAGAGAACTGAATTTAAAGATAACAACATAAAAGAGGGAAAATAATTGAATTTGGCCTTCCTGACAGCTAAGAAAACATATGGTAGTCTTTGAATTCACTGGCAGCTTTTTGAAGCAAAAAATTGAAATGAAAAAAATATCAAAGGAGAGATAGAGTATAAGCTGATAATACTAATTCTTATAAGTATCTTTATTTCAGTTCTTTAAAATATTCATAGTTTTATGTATCCCATCTTAATTTCTGCACAACAAATTCAGAAGGAAACCACCCCCACCCCCACTATGTATATATTCTACTATTCTATACTGTAGCATTGAAGAATCCAAACAAGAAGAACATTATACATGGAATCCTTTTACTGTACAATATTTGCCAGATGATTTATGGTAATAGATACATTTTGTCAAATCAACTCCCAGAAAAAGGCCTCCAATTTAATAGACATTAATGTATTCTTCAGAGAAGAGATGGTAAGAAGATGAAACTTTACCCTGCTAACAATGCCAGAATGTTTCTCTCGGAAGCTTTCCATTCAGTTGAGATGGAATTTATATGAGAGCATCTTGGAGCAAGATTTTCTTCTTTTCTTGTCCACTGACGGCTCCATTATGCTCATGAAGATACCTGTGTCAGCTTTTCAGCTTCTTCTACCATCTTCCTCAGAAGGTCTGGGTTACTGAAGAAGTAAATGTAGAGGTTGCGCTTCATTTTCTGGAAGTGATTCTGCAGAGATTTGCGTTTGGCCTTTAAGTCGGTCTGGGTGTCCATTAGAATTTGATTGATTTTAGCTTCTGCGATGCTAAATTGCTCCAGAGCTTCTGATAATTCCTGAAAAGAAGAATGGTCAAAACAAATGTGAGAAAAGCAGCATGTAATTCATTTAATTCACATGGAAGCGGGCTTGCCATCCAAATTTCATTTAGCATTTATTTCAAAGGGAGAAAACATAATTATGGTAGGATAGACTTATTCTTTGGTATTCTGGGATCTCTGTACATATATAGCAATAATGTAGTAGAAGAACATAACTTAATGTATAAAGGACAAAGATCCACACCTGAGCATGAAGCATTAATTTATTGGAGTCATCATGCATCAAACAGTACAGTGCCTTCTTTTCAGACTCCAGTTTAAGAACCTGAGGAGATGGAGTGGCTAGCTGTACTTGAAGCATTTTGAGTTCCTGGCACAACCTTGAACCCTTGCTTGCCAAAATATCATACGAACGAAAAAGTTGTTTCTCTTGATTGCGATGGTCCAGCATCTCCCACAACCTGAGAGAGAAAAGGGCCCTCAAAATTAAATGATTTAAGACTTTAATTCAAAGAATATTTAATATAAAGAGTAGGGAGATAATTATACATTATCATAACCATGTGTGCTAAATAAAGTTGCTACCAAACCTTAAGTCCATTTATTCCTGTTTTATTATTGTGAAAGAATTCAGATTCTTTCTAATTAAAATCTTAAGACAATTCCAATATTTTTCTGAAATACAAAGAGTTGGTTTATTGATGTGACTATTGTGGATATTCTACTCTATAGAAACTCTTCCTTTTCTCCCATTCTGCCTCAATATTCCATTTCTTCCCATTAAATTCTGTTCCATAAAAGGGATGCAATTGTTCTCTGGGATAGTGTTTGTGTCAGATTTAGTTAAATATTATTTAATTTTCCAAAACAATCCAAACCAAGTAAACCTTTCTTCATTTCTAGTAACTATTAGGCACTTGTAATTCAGTAAAGTTCCACTGCCATTCCACCACCATTTTTTACCGTAAGGTAGTGAGATTGCTTGGCTCTATCAATATCCGTGGAAATTGGTTAATGGAGAATCTTGAATCCTCGAAACAGGATTGCCATTCTTCTGACTTAGACTGAGATTCTTTCAGGACAGTCATCAGCCCCTCCAGCTTAGTTTCAGTCCATTGCAGATTCTTTGTCTTCAACATCAGCAAGAGTCTCACCACCTCAAAGTGGCTGAGCTGGCCCAAGAGCTGGTCAATAGCTTCCTTTTGTACATGTTCAAGATACTCAAGTTTCATGTTTTCCAAGTCTAGTTCTCCATTTATTATTGGCAAACAAAAAAGGCGGGCAATGCCCTGAAGCAACGGCATAAGCAATTGGGTGTTTCTGTCTACCTCACTTTGGAGAATGCATAACTGTTCCTGGCATCTAGTCACATGAAAACTCTTCGCTTCCTTCATCTGGAAAACAGCAATTAAATTTTTTACAGGCAAAGTTACTGGCTTCACATTTTTCTTTCAGTTTTACTGCCAAGTACAAAAATATATTCTGATACCCTCCAAAAAGATTACACAAACAGTAACATTTATGGCTTGCAAAGACAGCTTGAGAATCTAATAAAAAAAGACCCATAGGAATTACAGCAAGATACTGCCTGTACATCTCAAAATTCTGACCTTAAAACAATTTATTTGTAAATGGAAAATTGCCAAAGACATTCAACCTAGTCTCAACTGACTTAGGAAAAAGAAACATTTAAAAATGCAGAAGGAAATTGAAATGAAACATCAGGAGGTTTAGATCTTTTTTCGAACAGTTGGAGGTTGCTGCAAAGAATAATGAAAATTCAGTTAGCGTGCACAGCATATGTCAGGAGAACTACGGCAAAATTTAAGAGATCACCTGAGAAGCTAACAAGAAATGTTAAGGAAATTAGTGGAGAAAGGAAGGATTAATGCCCTGAAGAACGTGTTTAAAATTCACTAAAAAAATGAGTAGACAATAACAGATTCAGAATTATTTTGAGGAGTATATTGTGAATATTAGAGCCAACAATAATATTTTAAAAAAACTATTAAACTAAACTAGACTTTTTATCTGCTCCTTATGTTACTGTAAGTAGAGTAACTAACCAAATAGGATCAATACCAAAAAGGTATTGCTAAATAGAAATTGTTGATGGAACAATACAGGATAATAAGGTGATTGCAGAGAAGGTTTGGCTTAGAAAAATAGGCAGGTGAGAGAAGTATATGAAATTGGCCATGATTTTAAGAAAGTGTTGAAAGTAGGTCTTCTTGTTTTTTTCAACATAGGTAATATAAGATTCAGGACTGATAAAGTCTTTTTAATAGATTGGCATTTGTGTCAAAATATATAGCAATAGAGCCACTAGTTTGTACAACTTTAAAATTATTATATAAATTCATGCACAGTAAGGTAGTTGATGGCCATTAACAATAATGGTAAATAAATGGTTAATAAAAATGGTTAATAAAACTTGATTATTAATAGCAGCTGCTAGAGTGGCAGGGCAAAGCACTATTGGACTTTTGTCTTGCTGTGGGCTTTTCATAGGCATCTGAATGGCCATTACAGAAATGAAAAGTTGGAACAGATTGACTTTTGATCTGCTCCTTATGTTACTGTAAGTAGAGTAACTGACCAAATAGGATCAACACCAAAAAAGGAAAAGAAAGGACTGTTTACTGAAACCTGAAAGCTTAACCTACCTTGTTCTCCTTAGTGACTTTTAAAAGTTTTTCTGCCCATTGCAAGGCAGATGAAATTCCTTTAATTCTTGCAGTGGTCAAGACTGTATTTGTTTTGCTCCACAAATATGCTAACTCCATGTGTCCCAATTCTTCCCTATAACTTTCCATGTTTTTAAGGTGCTTTGTTTCACCAATTTCTGCCTGTGTCTTCAGCCCTTTTTGAGAGAAATCCTGAACAGGTAGGCCTTCAGTCTTGAAATAATCTGCTTTTGCTTGATCTGTTTTTCCTAGCAAGTCTTTGTGTTTAAATTCTGGCTTATTCTTGCTGGACAGTTGCTCTTGATAGAGAATTTGGTCCTTCAAAACTTCCAGGGTTGTTTTGTGATTATCAGGATTCTCAACATAAACTAAGCTCTTGTCTTCTAGTTTCAATTGTTGAGCTGTAGATTCTGAAGTTAGCTGTTCTGTAATATCACTTTGCCCTTTTTTCCCCAAAGTTGTTTGATTAATCTCCATATCATTGATCATACCTGTCACAACATTTGGAAACAATCTCAGAAAAGCTTTTGTGAAATTTTCTTCTGTTTCCAGATAATGCCCTAGATCTCTTGACAAAGTTAGTTGCTCATACCCAGGTTCCTTATGCCAATGTTCTAACTTTTCTATTATCTGACAAACCTCACTGAGGATATCATTATTTTGAATATTCTCTAGCTCAAGCTTTAGGTGCATCTTCCTTAGTTCTCTGTCTAATCTTTCTTTTTCGTCTTCTATATGGCAGCGTTTTTTCTTTAAATTGGCTACATGAATCTGAAGCTTGTTGCATCGCATTTTTTTACATGCATGTTGATTCTTCAGCATCTGCATCTCTTGTTCAAGTAACTCAAGGGGGAGGGCTTCATTTTCTTGTAGCTCACTGTTCAGCTGAAAAGACTGGCTACAGGTTCTCAACTCTTCTTCCAGTACTTCACCTTCTAAGATGAGCTTCCCAGAAATTACCAGTTTCTCATAGTCCTCTAGTTCTGCAGTAGTCAGCATATTCTCTTCTCCCACTGTGTTGCAGAACCAATCCAGAAAGTGTTCTGTCTCAGGACAATCAAAGAGCCAGTCAAAGTCTTTCGCATCAAGAGTAGTTCCCTTGGGATAAATAAATTTCAAGACCTCTACAAACTCTGTTCCTCTGTCAATGTCTTCCATCAAGAAAGTGCTGGAGCGTCTCCGTGTGAACATGTTTAGGTTGTTCCTGTAACCCTGAGAGAAATATTCAAAGTTTGTTTCATATGAGGAAGAGTATGTGTTACATGTACAATAAAGCTGAGCAATTATAGCCCTTATAAAGACCTAAAATACTAGGATTTTTTTGTTACATTATATAAAAAATACATTAGTCTTTGAAAATATGGACAATGTTCTCATTCATCTTAGAAAGCAGAGATGGGCTAAGTAAGGTTTCCAATGGCCAGGGTCTTATGCGAATATTAGTTCTATCCTGACCTTAGCCTAATGATCGGAGGAGGAATGTTTAGAAAATATAGCTCTTACAAGCAGAATAGGAAATGAGGCTTCTTTGCATGTTAATTCTAATAAAAACTTGGGTATTGTGATATAAAACAGTCATCCATAATATTTTCTAATTACAATCTTCTTCCTACACTAAGTAGACATCACAATAACAAAAATAGCGCATTGCTATCCTTTTTTCACTCCACAAACACAGAATTTAGGTTATTACTTTCTTTTTAAAACACAAATTGCAGTTCTTAGGCACATTGTATAAAATTGCAGAGCACCATCACTACTGGTTAATCAATGAGAAAAACAGGTTCACATATTTCTGGTCTATAGGCTTGCTTCTGCTAATATAACTACTGATTAAGATGAAGCTTTTACCTGACATATAGTGATGTTGTGCCTGGTTTGCTCTTTTTTGTTTTTTACTCTGCCAATTGTCCTTGCTTAAGTTAGCTATAAAGGTCATCTGAAAAAATGGCAACCAAGTTTCAGTCCAGTATCTTATTCCTCTGTCAAGGCTGAAGTCTATTTAATCTTTTTCTTACATTTTGCTTCACTTAGGGTAAACTGATACCAAAAGTACAAGGCTCCTATTCTTGTGCATAGGAGAGACTTTCTGCAGATGAACCCTATCATGCTGAAAATTTACTCTTCCACATGCCTCTTAAAGATACAAGAATCCTATACACTTTTAAGCTCAGTCACACTGATTCCAGTTACAACAACCCTAATATCTACACTGACAAACTGTCTCCCTCTCTCTCCTGCTGGGACACAATTCAGTTTTAAGGTGTTTGATCCTGCAATAGTTAGATCACTAGGTAGAATGTACCATTGCATTCAAAATATTCTCAGAATTATATTCCCTCTGTGCTTTGTACAAACACACATCACTTAGTAACTACTGACAAATGCTGGACACATCTTTCTATTATCATTTAGATAGTTTTATCTAGGTGACCCTGTGCTTATGCTTGCACCTTTATTAGAACATTAATCTTACTGAACATACCATAGTAAAGCCTTAATAAAAAGACACAAATTGACCTTGTGTGACTGATACATATATGCACCCCTACTGGTAACTTAAATTAACAATTTCAATCACAAATGTTCTTTTCTCATGCAGCATAAGTCTAACATTGGTTGCCCGCAAATATGAAACCAGCATATCAAAGAAAAACATTTTGTCCCTTTAATTGTTATATAGTTACTGTTAACTGGTTTGGCTTTTAGAACAACATTCTTGCAAGAAAATTGTAGTCCTGAAATTTTAATTTCATTTTCTTGAATTATAGGGAAACCTGTCTTACCCTCTGCATCAAACTTAAGCAAGCAGCATCTCAGTCTGATTATAAAAGGACCACAGGTGTATTATGGGGCAGAAAGATTACTTTTGTTATACTAACTGATCTGACCACCAAAAAGAGTTAATGAACTAATCTAAAACCTTTTGGTTAATAAGTCTTAGAAAAGATCAGCCTTCTTGATAGGGATGTGGCCTTCCAAATGGTTTTGAACTTTAGCTCCCAAAACCCTTCACTAGTGGCCATGCTGCCAGCATCAACAGCTGAGTATGGTTCAACATTTGAAGTCCCCCAGTTCTTCTCCTTACAATAAATAATCCTCATCTTGCGCATTCCATCTTTTCAGATATAAACAGTTTGTTATTTCTATGCAGTGATTAGACCGATAATTTCCCTGTGTTGAATTTTCGATTTAAAATTTCCCATATTTATCTGTGAAGGACAAATATTCAGCAATCAAATTACATCTTTTAAATAGAGAACAAACAAGTTTCTTGGAGAAATGCACGTTGGCAGACTTCACGTGTATTTTATGCACAAAAATCCTAAAGAAAATAAATGCCATCAATTCTAATAAAATGGTCTTTTGCATAATTGTTTGCCTAAGGGTAAATGCTTGGTAAACATATATTGCAGTATTTTATATCTTCTGATGAGTTTCATCTTTATTTCTGAGGCTTTTTTTTAAAACAAAAACTAGGTAACATTGTATATACAATCTCTGCTTTATTAGGCTTGAGTTTGTCTCTCTATCACCATCCACCTGTACTTTACTTCTGCAACTTTCAAGGCAAGGTAACTCAGGACCCAGAAGTTTCATGCAGTTCCCTATCCCTTAAGATACCCTTTTTTCCTGGTAAGCCCCAATGTTTGTTGGTTTATTTGTTTTTGGAGAAATTAAGCTTTCTCCAAAAAGAAAAATGAAAACAAAAGATGTCTTCATTAGTCATGATCCCTGAATTCTTCAGAATTGCAGAAAATATCTGTTTTCCTTTATTCCATTCAGATATGCAGTTGTTTCTGATATTCTAATCTAGATTGTTTGGCCAATTATTGTTCATTTTTCCTATTCATAAATTCTATCCACAGTTCTTAAAATTTTCCCCTCTTGGCTTCTGCCTTTTATTTTCCATTAAATTGCCTCACTCAAATAATGAACTTTTTCTCCCCTGCCAAAATCGGTGATTACACAGTCTTAATTTTTCTCCATTTTTGTGCCTGTCTTTAATAATCATTGTTACCTGCTTTAATCCATTTTCATGTTTCAGTCTTCCTAACTATCTTTAACTTTTCTTGTTTACAGTTCTTTCCAAATGTATCAGGATTATAACTTCCAGCCAGAAAAACTAATATCCATGCTGGTTGAAGACATTAGGCTAGGGAAAGCTGCCTAAAGAAACTCTTTACTTTTTCTTCTGTGTTTGAATCCCTCTTAAGTTCTATTCTTGACTATTTTCTCTCTTTACCCATTATAGAGAAAAGACAGTATCAACAAAGCTGTTCAAATGTTCAACTATGACTTGTACCAGTTCCAGCCAATATAGCTAAGAGCTGTGGAAATGTGTAGTCTATCAATACTCAAGAGAGAATTTGTTGACCATTGTTCTTTTAGAGCAAAGAAGACACTGAATTAGGCCTCTCTAGCTAGATGCTTTGTTCATCTAATCTCACATTTGCAAATGCCCTTCTGATATTTGCATTTGGATGCTTTATTGCGATTCAAACTTTGTATATCCAAGACAGAATTTATCATCATCTCTCTCCCAAGTTAATCACAGAGAAAGCTTTTTCCAACATTTTTTCCCTCTCCGCATGTCAGATCATATCATATAGCACTCATCAATTTATATAATCTTCAACAATGCATCTCTTCTAAGAATCTATTTGCACCATTTGCAATGACCTCAGACATCCTCATGGTTTCTAACCTCCAGTTTATATTTTTCTTTCAGTTTTTATATTTTAAACTTTCTACCATTGCTTTATTGAGTTGGAGATAATTATCAACTCTCTACCGATAGAAAGACATTAATCTGAACTACTTTTAAAAATATTTCATTGTAAAATATTTCCAATTAGGTGCGAGCAATGCAGCGCCCGCCACTTGGAGTGAAATTGGTGATAGAAGCTGTTTGTATTATGAAGGGAGTCAAGCCCAAAAAAATAGCAGGCGAGAAGCCAGGGACTAAGATTGATGACTACTGGGAACCTGGCAAAGGCCTTCTTCAGGACCCGGGGAAGTTTCTTGAAAGTTTATTTAAATACGATAAGGTAAGTACTTGAAAGGTGTTTATTCTTACTCACAGGCACATGCACTTTTGTTTCCAGGGTCCTCTCTTACTTTTCAGGGACCAACAATATATGTTCTGAAAGGTTGCTGAAATTGTTCCTGGGCTTTTAACAGCAGCTTGATCTGCAAGATTCAGCAGGTGGAGCCTTTTATGGCAATCGGTAATAATCCATACTACCTCCTGATATCTGTAGGTGGAGCTGTTGCTATAAGCAGAAGAGCTGAGTTGTGTTTAAAAAACATAAATAGTTTGGTAACTTTAAGCATCTGGCTAACCGTGGAATTTAAAATGGTCAATTTGTATGTATGTGTGTTACTTTTTTTTTAACCCTGTGCCTTTTACATATGGATGGCTATTGTTATTTATCCCAAATAAAAATGCCAGCAAAATCTGTGGGAATCAAGAACTTGCACTGCTAAACTAAAAATAAAATGGGGTTGCAGGGGAGGTAAGGGTTGCAAACCCTTACTTTCCCCCCCAATTTAGATTGGAATTCAAGTTGAAATGCCTCTTTCTTCCAGGACACAAACCTCTACCTGATACTTTTGCAGAGATGCATTATTTTCACATGATCATATGCTATCTTGAAATAACATATAGTAGTCCACTCAACTGTAGAAATTAAATTATATTTTGCTTGTTTATGATTAACAAATGTAGTTTTGTAAGTATGGCTTATGATTCAGTGTGTTTAAATCTATCCAGCCTGGAATCATGGGTGCTCCATTACTAGAGGTTTTCAGACTAAGGTTGTACAACCTTTTGTTTGGAATAGTCTTAGGATTCCTGCTCTGATTTAGAGAACTGGGCTAGAAGTCCTCCAAGATCCCTTCCCCATTACTGTGGTTTTATTACATAATCCATGATTATAACTTTGTGACTATGTGTTAGGAACTATTATCTTAGCTCGGCTTCAAGTGGAAAGGAATAATACAACAAACTGTAACATCCTTCTGATACAGCTAACATATTTTTATTATAAAACCTTGCACTGTTTCTCCTGAGCATTCATATCTTCCTCCTACCAGCATTCATAAGCATTTTTAAAAAATCATTTCAGGATAATATTGCAGATACCGTGATCAAGTCCATCCAACCATATATTGACAGTGAAGAATTTCAGCCGGCAGTTGTAGCTAAAGTCTCCAAAGCCTGCACATCAATCTGCCAGTGGGTCAGGGCTATGCATAAGTACCACTTCGTGGCAAAAGCTGTGGAGCCAAAGCGCGTAAGAATTGCTTTTTCAAAAGATGTGCTTTTTCAAAATCATGTACTAGATACCTCTGCCATCTTCTATGCTTTAGGACAGAGGTCCCCAAACTTGGCAACTTTAAGACTTGTGGACTTCAACTCCCAGAATTCTCCAGCCAGCTATGCTGGCTGGTGAATTCTAAGAGTTGAAGTCCACAAATCTTAAAATTGCCAAGCTTGGAGACCTCTGCTTTAGGATCTTCTTAAAAAGTGCTTGAGAATCAGGAGCAATGACTTGGTGTTCACAGTTATTTCCATTTCCATAGCAAGCCCTGAAGGAAGCTGAAGAAGATCTGCAAGCCACACAGAAAATCCTTGATGAAGCCAAGGAACATCTCCGAGAAGTGGAGGATGGCATTGCCCATCTTCAGGCTAAGTACAAAGGCACTTTAGCCACAAAAGAGGAACTAGAGATGAAGTGTGATCAGTGTGAACAGAGACTGAACCGAGCTGACAAAGTAAGCATAAATCAAGTAGTAAGATAAATTCAACAAATTAAGTCAAATAAGATTTTAGCTTCTAGTTTATGTGCAAAGATTGATTAATAGATTGCTTCATTTACACTGTGGAAACCCAAGCTTGATTTTTACAGCTATATTCAGTTATGATTAATCTCACAAGCTGAGTTGATTTTTAAACAGGCCTTCAATGCAGGTTTGAAATGGTGGAGCTTTTTTGTTTTTTGTTTTAAATGATCTCCAGACAAATGCAATGATAAATTTACTCATTTGAACTATTTGGCCAATGGGGTAATCCCTCTTATCACAAGCAGCTACAAAAACAAGGAAGCAGACACCAGTAGACTGTATGTATGTATGTATGTATGTATGTATGTATGTATGTATGTATGTATGTATGTAAATAGATGATGGTTGGAAAGAGAAAGAAAGAGAGAGAGAGAGAGAGAGAGAGAAAGAAAGAAAGAAAGAGGAAGGAAGGAAGGAAGGAAGGAAGGACGGGAGGGAAAACATTCTGAACCACTGGGGATTATGATAGTTGGCATACTGGCAAGCTGATTCCAAAGCATCACAATTGTGATTCAGTTGAGGTGGCTTAGAATCCAGCCAGCATCTGCATAAGGCAGGGCAGCTTAATGGTGCAGTGCAGAAGGGCCCAATAGTGAAGGATAGTAGGCATTAACACATTTTCTATCCCTTTTTTACTGTCTTAAATAACGTGATTGTCTTCCTACAAATTTTCTTTGCTTGGAAGTGTTACATTGGGAAAAATAATAACATTATCTCTTTCCACCAAAATATATGTTGGTTTTCTAGTTCCAATTTAGAGTTATTTTATTAGTTAACCATATGTGGGATTCAAGCCTAATGTTTCATGTTAAATGTTTTTAAAGTTCGTGTGTTACCTTCTTGCATTTCCTATTAGAGTTTTCTGCTAGGAAAAGCTCTGAGGAAGAAGCAAAATAATACATTAAACATCTGTTGTGTTTAGCTAATTAATGGTCTGGCTGATGAAAGAATACGTTGGCAGGAAACAGTCCAGAAACTTGATTATATGATCAACAACATTGCAGGCGATGTTCTAGTTTCCTCTGGCTTCATTGCATATCTAGGACCATTTACGGTGAGTATGAAAAATGTCTTCTTTTCAACAATATCTGAGCTTGATATTGAATAAAGGCTGCTTCTACAGCTGTATACCAGGACAATATATTTGCTGTCCAAACATTTCAAGAGAATTATACTGTAGACCCTTGGACACATTTTTTTTTTAATTACATTTATATGCCGCCCTTCTCCGGAGACTCAGGGCGGCTTACAATTTTTTTTGGGATACAACCCAATGTGCTCAGCAATAGCCTTCATTCCATTGTATATGCCTGCTTATTACTAAGCGGCATTTTTACAAGGTCAGCTAATTGCCCCCAACAATCTTGGGTCCTCAATTTACCTACCCCAGAGAGGATGGAAGGCTGAGTCAACCTTGAGCCTGGTGGGATTCGAGCCTACAGCAGTTGTAGGCAGCTGGAACTTAAGTGCAGGCAATTAACAGCCTGAGCCACCAAGGCCCCTTGCATTTCCTATTAGAGTTTTTCTTACAGTCCTTTCTTACAGTCTGCCAGGAAGCAAGCCTTCCCAGCCAAAATGGCCTACTACTCTTCTACTGGCTGCTACTCTTCTATATAGCCTCACTGCTTTCAGCTCCCAATTCATGCTCTGGAAGGTCAGCTGAGATGATGGGGATCTCCCTCCTAATAAAAACAAAGGGAGTGAGCCAAGCAGTGAATTTGGATTTGGGTTTATCCTGGAGCAATGAAGAAAGTCTCTTTCAGAATAGCGGGAATTTAAGCTGCTTGCAGCGATCTGTCCCTGGTCTAAAGTCCCATGGTGAGATAGGTGGCAAATAAATTTAACTAACAAACAAACAAATAAATAATCTGTGAGATTATCAGCTCCACTAAAAGTAAAAGGTTTCCTCATTGCTTTTCTCCTTCAATTGCACCATTTTCAGAATTACACAGATATACAAAGTTGTTCTTGCTACCCAAGTATCTTTCATAGATTGATAACCTCCTTTCATTGGAGAAGGGGGATCCATCAGTGGGGCTTTGATACCGGTTTGGACCGGTTCAAGTGAACCAGTAGTTTAAAAAAAACCTCCAAAGAACAGCTGAGAAGAGGGGGAAAAAAACCTGGGACAATCAGCTGAGAAGAGAAAGAAGAGAAAAGTGCAGGATTGGCTCTCCCACTCCCCCCTGTGCTTTGCTCTTCTTTATCCTCTCAGCCAATTTATTTTTATTATTTTTTATTTTATTATGAGCTTTATATGCCGCGCTATCTCCCTAAGGACTCAGGGCGGCTTACAATACTAAAAAACACCACAATATAAACATTAAAAATCAATTAAACCAGAATCTCATAAATCGGTTAAAAATTTAAAACTACCACTAAACCCCCCCGCTCCTTCAGTCCGGGTAGGCAAGTTGGAACAGCCAAGTTTTTAGGTCACGGAAGGACCGGAGGTCAGGGGCCACCCGGAGCTCCAGGGGTAGCTGGTTCCAAAGGGTGCGTGCCCCCACAGAGAAGGCCCTACCCCTAGGGGTCACCAGCCGACATTGCCTGGCTGACGGCACCCTGAGGAGGCCCTGCCGGTGGGAGCGCACGGGTCGTCGGGAAGCTGTTATCGGCATCAGGGTTTCCTGCAAATACCCTGGTCCAATGCCATGAAGGGCTTTATAGGTTAGCACCAGCACCTTGAATCTCACCCGGAGGGCAACCGGTAACCAGTGCAGCTCATGCAGGAGGGGTGTAACATGGGAGTATCGGGAACCTCCCATCACAACCCATGCCACTGCATTCTGGACAAGTTGAAGCCTCCGGGTGGTCCTCAGGGGCAGCCCCATGATTGGCGCTGCAAGCTTCAGCTGGTGTGGGGAAAACTGTGCACGTGTTAGATGCGTGCGCATGTTAGATGCGCACGGATGTGCATGTGATCACTGAACCAGTAGTGGAGCAGGTGGGATTCCCCTGCTAGAATCCATGGTTTGCTCTTATCCACGTGAGGCCTAAATTGTTGTTAGATTAGATCCAGGCTTGTTAAATTTATCTAAATTAGAATCAACTACGCAGTACTAAGAGGGAGTATGCACACAGTTCAAACTGTGTTTTCTAATCATGCTTTGGAAATCAATGAACTTTAAGTGCATAGTTGAGGTTACGTTTGATAAAATATGAATGTAAAAGGGAATATGTGAAATCATAATCTATAACATTTGAACTGAACCTTCATATAAAACTTCCTAAAATAGTTATTCCCTACTGAAACTAATGTATGTTCTAAAACAGGTTTGCATATTGACATCAAACCTCACCTTCAACATTAAGAGTTGGCTACACGTAGCTGGGGGGGAAAGTAATTTAATTAACCATACTGGTAATTTATGCTAATGGTTCAATATTTTCCTTGTAGGGTCAATATCGCATATCCCTTTGTGAGGAATGGCTAAGCCAGCTGGAGTTACATAACGTTCCACACACCAAAGAACCAAATCTGATATCCACACTTGGAGACCCAGTGAAAATCCGATCATGGCAGGTAATCGTAATGTGCATACCAGCTAGTTTTGTCATATATCCAAGCTTTGAATTGCTATGCGGTTTTAAGGCATGTGAATCCTAGAGGGTGACCATACAAAAGGAACAATTCAGGGCGATTTTGAAAAGTTTTGAGAATTTTATACATTCTACTTGATCAAAAATATTCAAGAAATCACACTGAGAAGGAGTATTTATCTTGGTGCCCTCCAGTTATTTGGGATTGTGATTTCTATACCTTCTAGAATTGATGCCTCCTTGAGAGGCTCTATACTGTTATTTCAATATGCCAACTGGGCATCAATACATTGGGATAACATCAGATGAATCCTTATGTACAGAAAATCACCAGTACAGTTTGCTTGGGCTTGCTTAAGAATAAATCAAAACAGGGAAATAAATCATATTTGGACCATCTTAAACCTAAATTATTCATTTTATTTAAAAGAGTTTAAGATTAGTTATGATTGCAGTCTTCTTGTAATATGGACCATTGCAGTATTTCTGGAAAATATGGACGCTTTTTCCTTTTATGTACTGTATTCTAGAAGCTCTGCTGGCTCCTGTCATTCATGTGGATCAGTCAGAGAGTATCTTAACTGAACCTTAACTAAACATATTCAGTTGTTTGGTTTGAAACAACATGCCACATGCCCAACTCTGTAAATAAAAACTGTGCAAGGATGTCTTTAGTTATTCTGTTATCAATAAAAACTTTACAGTGAATCAAAGGATAACATTACAGTGTAGTGTAAAATTCTACTCATATTTTTTATTTCTCTGCCATTAGCACTTAATTTACATAATGTGTGTATTTTACAAGATTTAACTTATCTTGAGGCATAGCAAAAGTGTCTTATGTTTTTCATATGCAGATTGCAGGTTTACCTAATGACACCTTATCTGTGGAAAATGGTATGATTACACAGTTTTCCCATCGCTGGACTCTGTTTATAGATCCACAGGGACAAGCCAACAAATGGATAAAAAACTTGGTAAACCTTCCCTTTGATGTTATTAAACACCTTCATTTGTATCAAAGAAGTTTTTCTAGGAACATTAAAGGCTTCTTCCTATAGACACTTGTTATTTCTTCCTCTTAAAAGGTTTAACTTACAAATGGCAAATATAACACTAGAAAATTATATTCTGCTATAATTGAACAGTGATTATAAGTGATTATTTATAGTATATTTTAATTTAATTTTTACCTTCATGTTTATAGTTTTTGATTTCCCTAGTTGAAAACGTGTTCTAGAAATGCTAAGGTAGAAAATCAATTTCACCCATGTTGAAAGATCATGGTGATCATGTGATAAACAGAGTGACTATAATTACTTTATTTGCTATCATTTATCAATTATACACCTCATTGAAATTAGTCTTCAAAACTTTACAATAGCATGGTTCCTAATTTCAGTCACTATACTTTTTCTTATGTTCATTGCAATATCAAAATTTATGTCAATACATTGATCCTTTCTCTCCATATATGCACCCATTTTGATCCATGTCTTGTCTTTGTTCCTTTCCACTTGCATATAAATCAGTCATCTGACTCCACGTCTGCTGAGTTTCTTTGTACCCTGCTGTTTTTCAGGAGAAAGATAGTGGGCTAGATACATGCAAGCTCAGTGACCGGGATTTCCTACGCAGCTTGGAAAATGCTATTCGTTTTGGGAAGCCATTTCTCTTGGAGAACGTAGGGGAAGAACTAGATCCAGCTCTTGAACCTGTTCT
The DNA here is from genome assembly GCA_009733165.1 of Naja naja. Lineage (NCBI taxonomy): Eukaryota > Metazoa > Chordata > Lepidosauria > Squamata > Elapidae > Naja > Naja naja. The sequence goes on from CM019149.1 coordinate 79,954,539, forward strand.
GTTGAAACAGGTGACTCTGTGTGTGTGTGTGTGTGTTTTATAAGGTAAACGGGAATTGGCTGTTTCTAAGCTGCTAGCATTGGGCAAGCAGGTCTAAAGTAGTGCTGAAATTAGCATTAAACTACATTCCACTCCACATCTTTAAGGCCAGTTTGCTGGGAGTTTTGTGTGTGTGTGTGTGTGTGTGTGCGCGCGCGCGCACGCGCCAATCAAGACTATGCTGTTCTATATTGCAACTGAGTTTTGTGCAGTAGGGAATGCCTTATTTTTTTCACTATGTGATATTTTTCTTCATGACAATCTTCTACCACTTGCTATTCCCCATCATTTATAACACAGAGGAAAGGAAGATGCCAGCTAATTTATGCTAATATTGTTATTGCACCAAGTAGTTTGCAATGAGATAATGTATTGATGGAGTAAGATGGGAGGTTACTGCTGAGATGTACAAATCATCAGAATAGCTGGGAACCAGGCATTCACTTTTGGCCATGAAACTCCACCCCAACCACATAGATTGATTCATCCCAAATAATACTTTCCATGCAGTCTCCTCTACATGAGATGGACAGAACTCACTGCGAAAATTAAGATTTTTAATATCCTAATTTTTATTATAAAAAATTAAAGATAAAGTAAGCATGGAAAATCTAGAAAATAAAATTAAGAAAAATATAAAAGAATAAGTGCAGATTAAACTTCTTTATAGCAGTTACAAATGCATGTACTGTCATTCCTCCCTCAGAGGGAGAAATCATGATATTAAATTAAATGATATTGCTCCTGCCTCACCTTCTCTCTTTCTCATGTTTCCCTGAAATGTTTTCATATTTCCCTGTTTATATAGACTTACAAACAGCAGGGTAGCATAGTATTGAAGCTGGGAGATACAGTGATTCCTTATCATGATGATTTCAATTTATACATCACTACCAACCTTCCTAATCCCCATTATACCCCAGAGTTATCAACAAAGCTGACCCTGATTAACTTCACCCTATCTCCCAGGTAATGTCAAATTACTCTTTCCTATATTAAATATCGAATCAAAATGTTGTGGTCATTAATGGATAACTAAAATGTGCTTTTTATTTTCATTTTCTTCTTTGCCTGCTTGCTTCCTTAATTACAGTGGCTTAGAGGACCAGTTGCTAGGTCAGGTGGTAGCTGAAGAACGCCCTGACTTAGAAGAAGCTAAGAATCAGCTGATTGTCAGCAATGCCAAGATGCAGCAGGAACTGAAGGAGATTGAAGACCAAATTCTGTACCGTCTGAGCTCTTCTGAAGGGAACCCTGTGGATGACCTGGAGCTCATCAAAGTATTGGAAGCATCCAAATTAAAAGCAGGAGAAATTCAGGTACTGATTCAGGCTCCCATCTCAATCCCTTGTTTCTTTTGACTTAAGATAAATGGGCATTTTCTTTTATCTTTCACCCTCCTACAGGCCAAAGTAAAGGCAGCTGAGCAGACCGAGAAAGACATTGATATCACTCGATTGGAGTATGTCCCTGTGGCTGTCCGCACCCAAATCCTTTTCTTCTGTGTCTCAGACCTGTCCAATGTTGATCCCATGTACCAATATTCATTGGAGTGGTTCCTCAATATATTTCTAACAGGAATTTCAAACTCGGAGAGAGCAGGTATTTTAAATGACTTACAGGTATATAATACCTATCCTTTCCCATCCAGAACATCTTGCTGTCCCACTGAAGATCAGCAACAGGAGACAAATTTTATATATACAGGACAGTGTGGGTCTTTGCATGGTCCGAATGGCAATTTATGCAGTACATAAAGGGACTGAATATTCATATATAGTGCATTCAGAAAGTATTCAGACCCCCTGCACTTTTGTCAATTTTGTCATGCTGCAGCCTGACTCAGTTCCCCACAATGGCAAAACAGAATTTTAGAAATGTCTGTAAATTTATTAAAAAGAAAAAAAACCCTGAAATATCACATTAGCATAAGTATAACAAAATTGACAAAAGTGAAGGGATTCTGAATACTTTCTGAATACGCTTGTTTGTCTGTTCGCTCTTCTGCCTCCATTGAAACATTACAGGTTTTAAGGTATCAGAAGCAATGATGGTGGCAGCATTAAGTCTGCAAAATGTGTACTATGTCGACATGGGTGTTTACATGCTTTCCCCCCACCTCACTATTCTAAAAGCTATCCCTATGATTAAAATTCCAGTTGAATGGATTCTTTTAAAAAGTTTGGCATCTCCAGCAGTATGAGTTTTTCTCACAGAGTTTTTGAATGCCCATAAGGGTGAGACAAAATTTCAAAGAACACTGTTGCTTGCATGGACCCCTCTTGGGGTAATAATCTCTCTTAAGACTTTGCTTTAAGTCTGCATCATTTTCTGAATTCTTTTGTGAATTACTGCTTTCAGATACGCTGAAGAAGCGGATTGCAAATATCAATAAGTACCTCACCTTTAGCCTTTACAGCAATGTTTGTCGCAGCCTCTTTGAGAAACACAAGCTCATGTTTGCATTCCTGGTGTGCATCCGGATCATGATGAATGAAGGCAAAATTGACATGGTAAGGCTAATGACATCTTCTGTTAAGGGCTTATATATGGGTGTAAAATGCATCTGCACAAAAGAACAGCAGTCTAAGATATTTAACATATTAAAAACACCAGTTGTTATCAATAGTAAATCTGATTATAAACTGAAACCTTCTGAAAGAATATTAGTGAGAAAATAAGACAGTTCTCCTTCACAAATGGCCTTCTGAGCTTAAGCCCAGCTACCATGAACTAGGTCTTTAATATATGTGCTGGCTAGAATAGAAGGAATATGTGTATGCATTAATAACTGGTCAAGAAGTAATAGTTTCTACTAATCATGCACAGTATAATGTGCTCTATAAAAAGTGTTATAAACGTTTAGATTTATAGGATTAAAAAGAGAACATTTCCATATAATTATAGACAGAGGTGAATGCAAAGACCAAAAATGAGTATAATAAATAATTGCCACTCATGACAAACCTTCACACACAGACAACACTCTATATCCTTTTCTAATTTCAACACACAGGAGGAATGGCGTTACCTTATTTCTGGTGGCACTGTAAAGATCATGCGAGATAATCCAGCTCCTGCCTGGCTATATGAAAGAGCATGGAATGATATCCTGGCCTTAACCAACTTGCACAATTTCTCCACATTTGCAGATGACTTTGTGGCAAACTTGTCTGGGTTTCGCACAATTTTTGACAGTGCTGAACCTCACAGGTAATTTTACTTTCAATCTCCAGATTTGCTACATTTGCCAGTCACATTATCATTTAACACTGGTTAAAACTAAGGTACCATTTGAGTCAACTGTGAGTTCTCTTGACTTCAGGGACATGGCCAGTGGTGGTATTCTACCGGTTCGGCCCAGTTCTGGCATACTGGTAGTGCCAAAGATCGGCTGGCAGAGAACCGGTTTGTTCTGAGTCTCTGCGACAGTTTGCACCCACCTGCCCCTGCTCCTTTTTAACCTCTCAGCTCTTTGGTGCGGCAGAGCAGATTGCTGTGCTAAACAGCTGAGTGGCGCAGTAGCTTAGTTTTTACTGTTTTAACGTGTGTGCAAAGCACACGTTTGGCACGCGTGCACGTGTGAGTCGCATGACCCCTCCTGCAGCCACGGTCACCAAGCCACGCCCACAGAACCAGTGGTGGGAACTTTTGAATCCTGCCACTGGACATGGCTAAGGGGTCTTCTGACAATAGCATGAATGTGTTTTGCTACCATGTCTTCCAGAGTAGAATTTTAGTTTTCCAATCTAATCTACAAATTGAAATTCTCTGATAGTCCCCTAATCAGATCTGATCCTGCTACACCTTCTGAGAGCAGCCATTCTGTAGTAGGCTAGCACATAGTTGCATGTAGTGGTTACTCTTAATTAAAACCCATTTATGATAGCAATTATGCTCAGAAAAGTACTTGAGAAATGTCATCCAGCTGTTGACCCTTGTCTTTAGTCTTTATGTCTAGACCTAATGTAACCCCTTCTATTTTTGCAGGGAGCCTCTGCCAGGCATATGGGACAGCACTCTGGATTCTTTTCAAAAGCTGTTAGTCCTGCGCTGTCTGCGTGGAGACAAAGTCACCAATGCGATGCAGGATTTTGTGGCTGCTAACTTGGGCCAGAGCTTTATTGAACCACAGGTAGCTAACAGTGCTTAATCACATACGCAGAGGCTGAGCAGTAGAGGCCACAGAAATTTTGGGCTCCTGTTCTGACTTTGGGCTCCTGTTCTGGTCCCGTGTTTCTCTTTCCTTGCCCAGCCTTACCCCCAATAGATGAAAGCATCGGAAGAAGTTCTAGGCAATAACAGTAAACAAATCAGTCTTTTTTTTAATATTTCAGACTGCAAACCTTTCGGTGGTCTTTAAGGAGTCTACTTCTACCACACCGTTGATATTCGTCCTCTCTCCAGGCACAGACCCGGCTGCTGATCTTTATAAATTTGCTGAAGAAATGAAGTTTTCCAAGAAACTCTCTGCAATTTCTCTTGGACAGGGACAAGTAAGAGCTCACTCAGAAGCGGTTACCCTTTTAAGCAAACTTCCAGGTCCAGACCAGTTCAGTCTCTGAAAGGCCGCATAAAGTATTCTCCTGCCACAATCGTGTTACTAACTGGCATATAAGCTACAGGCATGCTCAGAGGCACCAGTGATTCTTCAGGTGTCAAAGAGACTCTGAGCCAAGTGATATTTGAACCCATTTCTTTCCCCAGCATTCAAGAGCACTAGGTACTGACCACCTACATGTGGTCTTTGATTGATGACCACAATTGAGCCCAATTTTTCTGTTGTTAAGTGAGACAGTTTATTATTTATTTATTTATTAATTCGACTTATATGCCGCCCCCTCTCCAAAAGGACTCGAGGCGGCTTACAACTAAAATACAACAATAAATTAATTAATTAAAAGAATATTAAACAAATTAAGCCGGATTAAAATTTAAAAACCCCTAGTTAAAATAACCCCAACCCAAGAGAATCAGCACAGCCCAGATTGTAAAAAGCCAAGTTTTCAAATCGTGGCGGAAGGTGCGAAGATCGGGGGCCAAACGGAGCTCCAGCGGAAGAAGATTCCACAAAATGGGGGCCGCCACAGAGTAGGCCCTCTCTCGGGTCACCGCCAAGCGACATTGTGTCGCAGACAGCACCCGAGGAGACCCTGTGCGCCGCACAGGCGGTTAGTATTTGATATTGGGAGGAGCCGTTCTCATAAATATCCTGGACCCATGCCATGCTGGACTTTGAATGTTAATACCAAAACCTTGAATCTCACCCGAGGGCAACCGAAGCCAATGCAGGTCGCAGGAGCATGGGAGTATCGGGAAGCTCCCATCACAACCCGCGCAGCCACATTCTGCACCAGCTGAAGCCTCCGGATGGTATGCAAGGGCAGTCCTAAATAGAGAGCGTTGCAGTAGTCAGGCAGGAAGTAACAAGGGCCTGAGTGACTGTGCACAGGGCATCCCGGTCCAGGAATGGGCGTAACTGGTGAACCAGCCGGATCTGGGCAAAGGCCCCCCTAGCCACGGCCCCCACCTGCTCCTCCAATTTGAGCCATGAGTCCAGGAGGACCCCCAGATTCCGTGCCCTGTCCACGGGGGGCAACACCTCCTCCCCATGACCAAAGATGGAACCTCCAAACTGGACCGAGATGTCGGTATGCATAGCCACTCTGTCTTGGCTGGATTGAGTCAAAGCATGTTCCTGTCCATCCAGATCCGTACCGCTTCCAGACAGCGGGACATCACGGAGAGAGCATCACTGATGTGGCCTGGGGTGGAAATGTATAGCTGAGTATCATCAGCATACTGATGATAACTCACCCCAAAGCCACGGATGATCTCACCCAGCGGCTTCATATAAATGTTGAACAGGAGGGGTGAGAGGACCGAGCCCTGGGGCACCCCACAAGTGAGGTACCTTGGAGTCGACCTCTGCCCCCCTGCCAACACTGTTTGCGAACCTCCCGAGAGGTAGGAGGAGAACCACCGTAAAACTGTGCCTCCCACTCCCAACCCCCCCGAGACGTCGCAATAGGATACCATGGTCGATGGTATCGAAAGCCGCTGAGAGATCTAACAGGACCAGGACAGAGGACGAGCCCCTGTCCCGAGCCCTAGAGAGATCATCAATCAGCACGACCAATGCTGTCTCCGTGCTGTACCCGGGCTGGAAGCCCGATTGGTACGGATCCAGGTAGTCCGCTTCCTCCAGGAAAAGTGGCAATTGCTGAGCCACCACACTCTCAACAACCTTCGCTAAAAAGCGAAGGTTGGAGACCGGATGAAAGTTGTTCAATGCGGCTGGGTCAAGGGCAGGCTTCTTCAGGAGGGGCCTCACCACCGCCTCTTTCAAAGCAGCAGGGAATAACCCCTCCCTTAACGAAGCGTTGACCACTGCCCGGAGCCAGCCGCACGTAACCTCCCTGGAGGCATAAACCAACCAGGAAGGGCACGGGTCCAATAAACATGTGGTGGAACTCAGCCGCCTTATAATCCTGTCCACTTCATCCTCAGAAACAGGATCGAACTCAGTCCAGATCACATTAGCCAAACCTCTCGCATCCCCATCCTCAGGCCACTGCCAGTCCGAGCGCAACCCTTCCCAGATCCGAGTGATTTTATCCTGCAGATACTGACTAAATTCCTCAGCTCTGCCCTGCAACAGGTCTGCCACCCCCCCCCCAACTGGAGGAGGGTGAGTAACCCTGAACAGGGCGGCTGGGCGGTTATCTGTGGATGCTATGAGGGCGGAGAAATAAGATCTCCTCGCCACCCCCACTGCTACCAGATAAGTCCTAATCTGGGCTCTTAGCTGGGCTCGGTCAGATCCAGAGTGAGTCGCCCTCCACCTGCTCTCTAGTCCCCTTCTACGATGCTTCATCACCCGGAGCTCCTCGGTATACCAGGGAGCTGACCGGGATCTGCGACGAGTAAGGGGATGCATGGGGACAACCCTGTCGAGAGCCCCTGCCGCCGACTGTTGCCAGGTAGCCGCAAGGACCTCGGCAAGGCTGTGGGTAAGGGATGCAGGAAAAAACCTGTTCACCTTGTTAAGTGAACTTTGTCCCATTTCACAGCCTTTCTTTGCCACAGTTGTTAAGTGAATTGTTGCAGTTGTTAAGTTAGTCACACGGTTGTTAAATGAATCTGGCTTCCCCATTGACTTTGCTTGTCAGAAGGTCTCAAAAGGGGATCACATGACCTCGGGACACTGAAGTCATCATAAATATGAGTCAGTTGCCAAGCATCTGAATTTTAATCACGTGACCATGGGGATGCTGCAACGGTCGTAAGTGTGAAAAATGATCACAAGGCACTTTTTTCAGTGCCACTGTAACCTCGAACACTCACTAAATGAACTGCTGTAAGTCAAGGACCACCTGTACTTTTGCTGTAGTTCAAGCCAATTTCATACATTGTCCAAAAATAACTTATGATATTGATGTGTAGCTAAGCATTCTCTGATACCACAGCTTAATTTAGAATACAGAGGATAGTTTGTTATTATTCTGAATTGATTAAGGCATCAAAATCTTTCCTATCTATTATAAAATACCCACATTGTCTATTGGTAGGTTTCAGTTCTATTTATTGCCTGGACTGAAATTATTTTAGTTTCCTTTAGCCAATACTTTATGCTTTTCCCCTTTCTAATAAATGTAGCTGCACTAAATCTTTGAAAGCTAAGAAGGCTCTCTTGTTGAATTTTCTACTCCTAGTCATAGATTTGGAGAATAAACTTGCCCCCCAAATTGTACCTGGTGATATAATATTCTGATTTTGTTTTGTTTTTTTTATGTTTATATTAATTAAATCAGTAGAAAACCAAAGGGGGAAAAAATAAACTGTGCTTAAAATTGTAAAGAAAGGGTGAGGGAGGAGGAAAAGGTGGGGGGAAGAAAAACCTAAAAAAGAAGGTAACTTTGCAAACCACTGACTAGTTAGGACCATGCACTTATCCTTCCAATGTTGAAGAACAAGTCACTGTGTATAAGGCACAGGGAAGCCATGTGCTTGGTTCAGATGTCAATCTCTATGTCGTTATTTAGGGACCACGAGCAGAGGCCATGATGCGCAGTGCTATGGAGCGTGGGAAGTGGGTCTTCTTTCAAAATTGCCACTTGGCTCCAAGCTGGATGCCTTCTTTGGAGAGACTCATTGAAGGCATTAACCCTGATAAGGTGAGATGCATGTGGACTTAAACCATCTTTTTTCTTTTTAGTAGTTTAGCACTGAAAATAATTTTCCCCTCATTTGGGAAGATTGTGCCCCCTCCATCACTTTTAGGCTGGAGGGGGAGGGCTGCAGATACTTGTGCTCCCTGCTGTCCTCCCCCAGACATTAATTGGATGGCCAAATTTGTAACAGCCTTTTTGCAGGGATAAGAGAAGTTTCAAAACTTTGACAATTTAAACAGGCATTATTACCGAGAAAGAAACAGGAACTTCTATTCTGTTAGCACCATGCGTTTGCCTAGTGTAGAAAGATTGCTTATTGCTGACCTAGGCATAGAAACTCTGACTCTACATTTCTTGTGCCTAGAATGAAAACTGTTTTCTTCCAAAGTTTGGACAGTAATTAGTAAATATTCAATTCTTCTTCAATCATTGGTTGCTAACTCAGTGTGTATTTTCGGTAAGAAAATAAACTATATCCAAACCTATCCCTAGAAGGATAGGAAAATTATTCCAATCTTCCCATGCCTTTCTAAAATAGGAGAAATTCTTTAGGATGACTATCTTATTTTATTCTCGGCCAAAGAGAAACATTTCTGTATGTCTGTTCAATGAGGACTTTTCTGATGAGAGAGAAACTGGATTCCAGTAGAAAAATTACTTTCTAAAAGTTTGGCTTCAGATTACTGATGTCCTGCATCCATTTTTCTGGTTCAGGTACACCGAGATTTCCGACTTTGGCTGACCAGTTTGCCAAGTAACAAGTTTCCAGTATCCATCCTCCAGAATGGATCCAAGATGACCATTGAGCCCCCTCGAGGAGTTAAAGCTAACTTGCTGAAATCTTACAGTAGCCTGAGCAATGACTTCTTGAACTCCTGCGTCAAGGTAAGGAATCCTACCCTTACCTACACATAGACTCCTCCCCCTACCCCCAAAAAACCCTTAGTGCTCTCTTCCTTCGACAACTTTAGTTTGCCCAGAACAGGTTCGATGTTCCTTACATCTGCTAGTGTGGAAGTAATACAGAGGATACAGAGGAATTCTTAGTTCTGTTCTCCTCCAAACCGTTCATTATTAATTCCCTATTTCTCAACAGTTTGTCCTCATGGAATTATATTCCTTTGGTTGGAATGGAGTTAAGAAAAAGGCATTCACTCTTTCAAAGTCTGAAATAGGAACTAAACAACCCAATGTAGACACTCGTATGCATGCACGATAACATTTTAGTTGTGGCCTTTTAGAATCACAAGAGATGTTGTGTTTTGCAGGTTACCGAATTCAAATCCTTGCTCCTTTCCCTTTGCCTGTTCCATGGCAATGCGCTAGAAAGGAGAAAGTTTGGGCCACTGGGTTTCAATATTCCATATGAGTTCACCGATGGAGATCTACGCATTTGCATCAGCCAGCTGAAAATGTTTCTGGATGAATATGAAGAAATCCCTTACAAGGTAGGCTCCCTAGGCATGCAAAGGGTGAAATGAAGCATAAGCATGAGAATTTACGAAGCGAGAGGTTTGTCCTATTTCTGAATCCAGCTGGATCTTTTGCAGAAGCATAATTTGTTTAGCTATATATTATTTTTTATTTATCTTACTTAAAATGTTCAGTTTGTAGCACTTCAGGCTAATAAAATCAAGAAATGGTGCAATAAAATTGTATATAGAATGCAGATGCTCTTCCCTATCTAATGGAATAATGCTTTTCTTTCTACCTCAATAGACAGCAAAAATGATTAAATGGTGCCTCAGTGAATTTGTAAAAAATAAACAAATAAATAAAATAGTGCAATAAAATGGATAGCTTGGGGAAATTAAGAAAAGTAGTATTTAAAAAAAAACTTCTGCAAATGTTGCAACCATTGTTCTAGGGAAGCATCACAGATAGGCTTAGCAGAGATTAGAGAACTAGACCTTGGAAAATGGAAGAACTCTTTATTTAGAGTTGGTTGCTTTGAAATAGCTATAATTATAATTATGAACGTTATAATCTAATGTGCAGCTTTCCAGGAAGGCAATATAGCAATAACAATTATTAATAAGCAAATTTTAAAATTATATAAAGACAGGTTAATAGCTGCTAAAACCATTTCTGACAAGAACAAAATAATCTTTGCTTAATAACACAACGGAGGTACAGTAGCATTTGAGATACTTGATTGTGATTTGACCAATTGACCAGGCGCTGCAAGAGACTTCTGGGTTTTCAACTGGAATTCAGTATTGTGGGAATCTGGCTGGCATATTTTTCTTTTTGGAATAGGTCCTAGATGTATGAAATGTGCAGCAGAGTAAGTTGATGTGTACACATGTGTATTATGATGCTTTAATTTTATAAATAGTATTATTATTTTCAAAATATAGAGATCCGTCTGGTAAGACCTACTTGGAAAAAGGGTCTGCTGATTTGCTGTATGTTGAATTTTATTGTTAACTGATAAGGTTTTTGTTTAAAAATGTTGGCTATAAATACAATCAATGCTTTCTGTGCTCCGGTGCTTTGCAGGTTTTGAAGTATACTGCTGGTGAAATTAATTATGGAGGCAGAGTGACTGATGATTGGGACAGACGCTGCATTATGAATATTCTGGAAGATTTCTATAATCCAAGTGTTCTAAATTCAGAGTTTTCTTACTCTGAATCTGGTATCTACAAGCAGATAAATACCTCTTATGACCTCAATGTAAGTTAAAGAAGAAGCAAAAAGACAAACTGACTTTGTCCAAGCCCAAATGACTAAAAAGGGTCAGATCCCAATAATATTTGATCAGAAAATTATTGAGAAATCCAAGAACTGAAAGAGTGATTGGAAGTAAAAACACACACACACACACACACACACACACAGACAAACCACTTGGAAATCTAAGCGAGATGGGCAACATATTTGTTCAATAAATAAATAATAGAGAATCCCCTTCCATGGCCAAGGGGATCTATATGGATGCTTATAAAAATCCTAGGAGTGCAGCTGAATTGGAGCAAAGCTTTTGTTTATACTATGCAGAAAATGAAGTTTGTTCTTTTAAGTCTACATAGTTTGAATTATAGGTTCAAAAAGATTTTTGTCTGTCCATTGGTTAAATTCCCACTGTGGTATGTGGAAGCTTCTTCCAATGTATAAATTTTAATTAAAAACTAGGGTGACCAATATAACCATGTGTTTCCATGTCATACTCAGGTGCGTATCATGGTTCATTAGCTGTGCCTGAAACATGCAATATCACGCTTACTGAGCAGCTTATTTCATTTCTGCCTTGTCTATTAAAAAATATTCATCCTTGTCCTTCCTTCTTGACTTGTTCCCATCCCCTTCCCCAAGGGATACATCCAGTACATCAAGACCCTTCCCCTTAATGATATGCCTGAAATCTTTGGACTGCATGACAATGCCAACATCACCTTCGCTCAGAATGAGACCTTCGCACTGCTTGCTGCAATTATCCAGCTTCAGCCGAAGACTTCAGCTGTAGGAGGACAAAGCAGGGAGGAGGTTTGTAAACTTGTTTCTTATGGCTCTTATGGCTGGGAAGAGAGGGCTGACAAGTAAGTGGCCATATATGCGTAGTAGTGTCAGAAGCCAGAATTCAGCAAAATGTTGCTTCCAGCAACGGAAAGCTGAAGTATATGACAGACACAGCTGTTGGGCATGACTGAAGAATTAGGTAATGAAATTATTCAACATGACTGGCATAGTTTTTCAATGTTCAATATCTACTGTTTCTTTGAAATGCAGTCCCTGGTCTGTTAGGTTTTCATCACAAAGTGCTGGTCATAGGATCCCATGCTTTAAGAACCTATACAAATTCTAGGTTCAGATTCTAGAAGTCAATTCATTGCTACTAAAGGAGGAAACAGAAAGGTAGGTTACACAACCCTAAAGCCCAGTTGCAGTTCTGAAGGTAATCTAGATAAACTCGTTTCCTTTTGAGGAAAACTCTTCTTGTCATCCTGTCATCCTGTCATCTAACACTGAGATTCCTCTGACATTTTGTGCCACAATTTTGTCTGTTGTCTAGATTGTAGAGGAGACCTCAAATGATATATTGCAGAAAGTGCCTAAGCCCATTGACTTGCACGAAGTGTTGTTGAAATATCCTGTGTTGTATGAGGAATCTATGAACACTGTTCTGACACAGGAGGTGATCAGGTACAGTCCATGCATTCATTGAGCTTCCTCTGTTTTGATAAACTTGTCAATTGAAACTCATAGAGGAATCATAGAAATCATAGGGCTGGAAAGGGCTTCAAAGAACTTCTAGTCCAACTCGCTGCCCAAGGCAGGAATCCTTATACCATAGCAACAGCACTTACACTTATATACCACTTCACAGTACTTTACAGCCCTCTCTAAGCGGTTTACAGAGTCAACCTATTGCCCCCAACAATCTGGGTCCTCATTTTACCCACCTCAGAAGGATGGAAGGCTGAGTCAACCTTGAGCCTGGTGACATTCGATCTGCCAACTTGCAGGCATCTGGCAGTCAGCAGAAGTAGCCTGTGGTACTGCACTCTAACCACTGTGCCACTCCCAGATAAATGGTTGTCTAACCTTTTCTTGAAAACCTCCAGTGATGGAGCACAGATAACTCTTTATGCCATTTTTGACTGGTGTCTGCAGACTTTCTCTGCTTTCATCAGAATGAAAAAAAAGCATGTTTCCACCTTTTGAGTGTCCAGGCATGTGGAAAAGTTGTAGAGCTGCTGTTGCCATGCCTGATGCTCCCTCTGGTTCCCATGCAATGGAACTTGATACTCAAGAAAGTAAAATTCCCTTCATGTTGCTATACAAAATATTCGTTGAGCAGTTATCTGAAACGGTAGAAAAATGGTGACAGTGAAAATTGCAGTATAAGGTGGAACAATTTCCAAAATCAGACTATTTTTATGAATTGATCCATTGTATGGAGGGAATATTTTCTGTAGCCATAATCAACACAGTCTGATCTGAGACCTGATATTTCCCATAATGTAAACTCTTATGAAGCATCACAGTCTGTAGTTAACTGAGACTGAACCTATAGATTGAAACCCTTTGGCACCTCTGTACAGTTGCATATCTTTGCCACTGAGTGCAATCAGAGCTTATTGTGTGTCCTGCTGATATATAAAGACCTACATGTAGGTCTGATTCCATGACAGGTATACAAAAGTCCAAAGATTCTAAAAAAGAATCATATGCATAGAATTTCAATGAACTACATTGGGAGTTAAGATTAATAGATTAATTTGCTTTTGAACAGATACAATCGTTTGCTACAAGTAATTGCACAAAGTCTAAAAGATCTGCTCAAAGCTCTTAAAGGCTTAGTAGTAATGTCTTCCCAGCTGGAGTTGATGTCCAACAGCCTGTACAACAACACTGTCCCAGAGATGTGGAAGAGTAAGGTAAATACTAAGCAATGTTTTCATAGATACAGCAATTTCTGTATTCATGAAGTCATCCTATAAAAATACTCTCATTCCAGTTTCCAGCTGTGGTGGCTGATCGGATATTTTAAAGGAGCACAAAATCAAACTATATATCATCCACAAACCAAGGAAGAACAATCTTGATAAAATTCACTTCAGCAGTTATTTTTATTGCTTGTCTCATAACCACAAATGTTCAACTATTGAGAAACACACTTGCTTAAAGGTCAGTTTATTGAAAAAGTGCTCTGCATTTTCTCTTGCCATAGGCATATCCGTCTCTGAAGCCCTTGGCCTCCTGGGTGAATGACCTGCTTCTTCGCATTGACTTCTTGCATAAATGGATTGCTAAAGGAATACCACCAGTTTTCTGGATAAGTGGCTTCTTCTTCCCACAAGCTTTTTTAACAGGAACATTACAGAACTTCGCTAGGAAGTCCGTGATATCTATAGACACCATCTCTTTTGACTTCAAGGTCAGTGAAACCATCAAAAACTACCCAAAGAACCCACTGACATATCACTCAAAATGCAGGTGTTAAAAATATAAATTACAAGTGCTTTTCTGCCTTCCCAATTAAGGTACTGAGGGAGTCTGTGAGTGAACTAACTGAGCGTCCTGATGTGGGGTGTTACATCCATGGCTTATTTCTAGAAGGGGCTCGATGGGACCCTATATTCTTTGAGCTAATGGAATCCAAGCCTAAGGAACTATACACAGAGATGGCTGTCATTTGGCTAGTTCCTATCCCCAACCGCAAGCCTCCGACCACAGGGATGTATCTGTGTCCCATTTACAAGACACTCACTCGGGCAGGTAAGAATCTTCTTTGCTTCAGAGGCACAAGGCATGCAGTCTGCTAGTGTGCCCAAGAAGATATGCACAAAAAAGGCTCTTTTTTGCCTGTGAGTGAAAGGAGCAAAATGGGAGTCTTAAGCCTGGCACATTCCAAAGCTTCATTAGGTATATTTTTAGACATACTTCTAATTAGTTTATGATATGAGAGGAAGAAACTTACTCCTATGAATAATTGGGTTAGGATACAGAATAGGCCAAATTGCATTGGTAATTATCCTCTTCCTCTCTAACCCCAAAACAGGCAAGGAACAAGTCTGTCTCTTGAAAAGATAGCACAGGGCTATCAGTGACTGTCTGGCTCAGCATTTGAGCTGATATATCAAGCAAACATTTCTGTTGCCAATGAAGCACTTAGCACAGTTATGGTATTAAAAATAGCCACATCTAACTAGGCAATTAACATATCTCAACATTTACCCTCTCTCTTCCTCTCTCTCGCTCTCCTGCCCACACACAACTTTGCAGTTGCTTGGTGATCTATATTTATTCTGAGTTGATTTATTTTTGTGAAATACTGGATATTTCTAAGAAAAACATGCTATATATTAGTCACTTACCAAAAAGATTCCTTAGGGTTTGATGTGATGGAGACAATTTAAGTACAAATTAAATTCTGCTGCCCAAGAATGTAGGGAATCATGTGGCTAAAAGGTCAGTACTATGTTAGCTCTTCTGATACTTCTTTCAGTTTTTATTCATAGCCAAGTTTTGAAGAGATTTTCAAGAAAGCCATAGAACAAAGAAGTATGAATAGATACTTTACTCATTCCCACATGGTGGTTTTGAATTAATGTTAGTCTCAAGAGAGTACAGTCTTTGATGTTTTCTTTACACCATTCTGGAAGGAATCGGCATGTTAAATTATCTGTGTCCTGTTCATTACTTGGTATTTGGAGGCATCCAAATATGGGAGATACTTTAGCTGAGGTTCTCATAGGATGGAAATGGCCAATTGACCCTAATGAAGCAGCTTGCCTTACATTGGCAAGAAACATAATAGTAAATGTGAAAGCTTAGATTTTCTAGTTTATTAGTGATGAAATATTTATAAGCATTGCTATGGACCTGGTTAGAATAGAATTCTTTATTGGCCAAGTGTGATTGGACACACAAGGAATTTGTCTTGGTGCTTATGCTCTCAGTGTACATAAAAGAAGAGATACATTCATCAAGAGTCAAGAAGAGTTATTGTTCTAGAGGAGAATGCAACGATCCAAGAGGGCTTGGGCCGCTTTGGGCTATCTTATGGTGTGCAGGCCTTGAGCCCTTTGGCTAAAGTAAGTACTTAAGAAGGTCATGCTAAATGAGACCAGGAATTCTAGGCTTGTTTCACAAAAGTTGTTTGAAAAAGATGTTCAGCAAGTTCTATGAACCAGATCATCATACTGTCATAATATTTATTTTTATTAGACTTGTATGCTGCCCTTCTCCCGAGGGCCTTAGGGCGGCGAACATATAAAAGACCCATATATACAATAAAAAGATATTAAATAAAGACAAGTCTAAGTTACAAAACTACATTAAAAAACAATTAAAATTACAATTATAAACAATGCTATAAAACCACCTGCCCCCCCATGGTCAAGCCATAATATGGCTTGTTGAGGCATAGCAAGGTACGCAAATCTAATACTTGTTTCTCTTAGTCCAGGTTTAGGATTTAATGTGTTGTGTGAACCCATCCTGATGGTCTGTATATATAGTGCTCAGAATATAACTGCTTTATGCCACAATCATGCATGAAGGATTAGGGTAGATTAAATATAGAATTGCATTCCTGAAATCTATTAAAATGTGCTACTTTTTGGAAGAGGAGCTATATGGTTAGCATAACTGGGTTATTTTGGGAAATATAAAAGTATTTGCTGTCAGTTCAGATAATTTGCTCATCCTCAATTTTAGAAATAGAGCCTTTTAAAATCCATGTTTCTATAGTTGCTAAGGTTCAAACCGGGTGGCCATAAGGAACATTTAGACACCTTTTATTTATTTATGAACCATAGTACATGCCACCTGTTTCTGGAGGCTCTAGGAAGCTAACAATAAATTGTTTTAAAATCCTAAATTCATAAAACACACAGAAACAGAATCCATATAAACAAGTCAATACTAATTTCAGATTTAGAATTTAACTTGCTGCTATTGTCCATTTAGAAAACCTTCAGGGTAGAATGTAATCTGATGAAACATTTGCCTGGTTTGGAAAGAATCAAAGATAGGTCTAAAGGATATTTGGTGTTTTAAAAATGGCTGTTTAAAGTCAACTGACATATGAACATGTTTCCTGGGGCACCAGTAATCTGAAACTTTCCATGTAGTCTTATAAATTGTTGCTGGAAGAAATTCTTTTTCTGTGTCCATTACAGAAATGGCAATACATATAGTACTGTAGACATTCCAGATTAGGCAGTGGATTGATCCTAATCTAATAATTGAAAAGGAAATAGGAGAATTAAGGGATTTTGAAGAACTGTGGATGGCAAGGCCAATATGGAGAGAACTACAGTAATTAATTTTGCTCTGGCCTTCCTCAAACTTTAGTATTAATAGGAAAAAGAAGAAATCTGTAAAGAAGTCCTTTGGATCTAAAAAATTAAACCGTATTTAGAGCCTCTGCTCTCAGACTCTGTAAATGAGTAAATCGGGGGGCATTTGCCCAGGTTCACCTGGTGCACCAGTTGCATCCCTATCTGGACCGAGATGCCCTATGCACAGTCACTCATGCACTTGTTGTCTCCTGTCTGGACTACTGCAATGCACTTTACATGGGGCTGCCCTTGAGGACCACTCGGAGGCTTCAACTTGTCCAGAATGCAGCAGCGCAGGTTGTGATGGGAGGATCCCAATACTCCCATGTTACACCCCTCCTGCATGAGCTGCACTGGCTACCAGTTGCCCTCTGGGTGAGATTCAAGGTGCTGGTGTTGACCTATAAAGCCCTTCATGGCATTGGACCAGGGTATTTGCAGGAGGCCCTGCTGCCAGTAACGGTCTCCCAATGTCCCGTGCACTCCCACCGACAGGGCCTTCTCCAGATGCTGTCGACCAGGCAATGTCAGCTGGCGGTCCCCAGGGGTAGGGCCTTCTGTGTGGGAGCACACACCCTATGGAACCAGCTCCCCCTGGAGCTCGGGGTGGCCTCTGACCTCCGCTCCTTCCGCCGTGGCCTAAAAACATGGCTGTTCCAACTAGCCTACCTGGACTGATGGAGTGAGGGTTTTAGCGTAGTTTTAATTGTAATGGTTTTATGAGACTTTGGGTTTAATTAGTTTTTTAATATTTGTATATTTGTATTATTGTTTTTTATCACTGTAAGCCGCCCTGAGTCCTTAGGGAGATAGAGCGGCATATAAGTCTCATAAATAAATAAATAAAATAAATAAAGACATTGTATACTTTTTGGATAGATGCAAATACGTCACATTTTGGGGGCCCAAAGCAATTCCGTTACAGCCAGTTCGCTGTTGTGATTAAGGCAACAGACTAGAAATCAGGAGACTTTTGAGTTCTAGTCTTACAGCCAGCTGGAAGACCTTGAGCCAGTCAATCTCTCTTAGTGCTGGAATGAAAGCAATGGCAAGCCACTTCTGAAATCTTGTCAAGAAAACTGCAGGGACTAGTCCAGGGAGTTGCCAGGAGACAACACTGACTCAAAGGCACATAAAACACTCCATTTAGCAATTATGCATGGTACAGGCTGTTTCCCAGCTCATATGTATTTGTTGAGGAAGTTGCAAATTGTATATTCAGTGTTCTCTTGATGTACTAAACTGTAAAAAGACAGAGACTGTCTTTTCTATCAAGAGAAGTGATATTGTCCTCTAGTGGAGCGATTTGGATCTTTTCCTTCAGGTGGTAAATAGATTTCACTGTAATGCTTCTTTTATGCATTTATGCACATTTGAAGATTAGGTGGACTGTCGCAAAGGTGCTTTTTCAAGAGGCAGCTGGACTGTTTTTTTCTTTGAAGACTTTTCATTTCTCATCTGAGAAGCTTCTTCAAAGTCAGAGCCGAGAAGTGAAACGTCTTCAAAGAAGTCCAGTTGCCTCTTGAAAAAGCACCTTTGGAACAGCCATGACCTGGATGACTGAGAATCTCCATAGACATTAGATGGTATGATTTCCAGCCAATGTATACTTTGAAGAGATTTGACAATTGGATTTCATTCTTTGAACTGAGTAACCAAAGCAATGACCAAAGGTTAGCATCCATCAAGTTAGGCATTTTCTAATTTGTTTTTACATGCCTAGTGCAAAAGGTTTGCCATCATTGGTATATGGAAAATGGGGGAAGCAAGAATTATTTATAAAAGTACTTACAGCATAGTATTTCTTAACTTTTTTATTGAGCTCTGGAGAAATGTTTGCTCCAGAAGGGAAGTAGTATGATAAAAATGTAATGCATATTTAAATGTTGGCTTTAACCAAGTTTATTCTAGAGGCTATGGTCCTTGTGGAAACAACTCTTAGCAATTAAGTCATTTGTAATTTCTAAACAGTATCTATTGTGATATCAATATACCAATATTTTGTACAGTATAATGAAGATATTGTTTAATTTTGTTCCATTTAGTCTTTACTTTCAAGTAAATGTTGTGCCAGTAAGGATACTTTCCTACTTTCCTCTTTTTTTCTCTTAAACAGTGAAGTACTTATGGATTTGAAAATGCTGAGAATTTGGTACAGCTTTAGAATACAAACCCAAAGCTATTTTAGAAAACAAAGAGAAGTTATCTAAATTAAGGTCTATTAATGCACACGTTCTCTGTATTGCTTTTGTGTTCATAGAACCAATCTTTTTCATACTTATATTCTTTGCTACAACATCTGACCAATCATCAGTGCAATTGACCATTAAGGGCAGAAAATGGTAAACCCTTTTCTACTCTGGCCCAAATCCACAGATCCAGACTAATTAAGTGCATTTTATTCCTTTGTCCTGTGCGCTGTTTAAGGCCCCCTGGTGGCCAGTAGGCATGATAAAATGGTACCTAAATACAGTATAGTTAGGTTTTCCTATTCAGAATTGTCTTCCCTATTTGAGATAGGATTGATGTGCTTTGGGGGACAGGACAGGGGATGACATCTATTTGATAAGCTCATTTGGACCAGTGATCCAATAAGCTGAATGCGTTTCACTATCTAAGAATCCTGGAAAGAAAAATCCTCTTCTGGATGCATTTAACCAGGTCCAATGGATACGCTTGTTGGTTTTTCCTAACCAGGTTACACTACATTGGCACTGAGGCCGGAATCAATCTATCTATCTATCTATCTATCTATCTATCTATCTATCTCTCTCTCTCTCTCTCTCTCTCTCTCTCTCTCTCTCTCTCTCTCTCTATCTATCTATCGGGGACTCAAGGCTTACACAAAAACATATACACAATATAAAACTTATTCCAAATTTGCCCAATCCAAATAACTCTAAAATATTAAAATATCCCAAAATTAAAAACCCCAACCCCGCTCAATCCAGGCCAGCCTGCGAAAACAGCCAGATCTTTAGATCACGGCAGAAGGAGCGCAGGTCAGGGGCCAGATGTAGCTCCAGGGGTAGTTGGTTCCAAAGGGTGGGCGCCCCCACAGAGAAGGCCCTCCCCCGGTGGATCGCCAACCGACATTGCCTGGCTGACAGCACCCCCAGGAGGGCCTGCCTATGGGAGCGTACCGGGCGATTGGACCTCGATGCTGGTAGGAGGCGCTCCTGCAATTACCCAGGACCCAAGCCATGCAGGGCTTTATAGGTTAACACCAGCACCTTGAATCTTACACGGAGGGCAACTGGCAACCAATGCAGACCGTGCAGGAGGGGTGTCACATGGGAGAATCGGGCCACTCCCATCACCGCCTGCGCGGCCGCATTTTACACCAGTGAAGCCTCCGCATAATCTGCAAGGGCAGTCCCAGGTAGAGAGCATTGCAGTAGTCGAGACGGGAGGCCACAAGCGAATGAGTGACCGTGTGTAGGGAATCTTGATCCAAGTAGGGGCGCAACTGGTGCACCAGGTGAACCTGGGCAAAAGCCCCCCTGGTGACGGCTCCCACCTGCTCCTCCATACTGAGCCATACATCCAGGAGGACACCCAAGTTGCGCGCCCTATCTACGGGGGGCAACACCTCTCCCCCTATGGCCAAAGATGGAATTTCTTGAATCCGAGATGCCAGTATGCACAGCCACTCAGTCTTGTCTGGATTGAGCTGGAGCCTGTTCCTCCCCATCCAGATCCGCACCGCCTCCAGGCACCGGGACAGCACGGGGAGGGCATCACTGAGGTGGCCCGGGGTGGAGATGTAAAGCTGAGTATCATCAGCATATTGATGATACCTCACCCCAAAACCATGGATGATCTCGCCCAGCGGCTTCATGTAGATGTTGAACAGGAGGGGAGAGAGCACCGACCCCTGAGGAACCCCACAAATGAGGGGCCTCCGGTCGACATCTGCCCGCCCGTCAACACCGACTGCATGTACCCCAAAAGGAGAACCACCGTAGAACGGTGCCTCCCACTCCCAGCTCCCGAAGGCACCGCAATAAGATACCATGGTCGATGGTATCAAAAGCCACCGAGAGATCTAATAGGACTAGGACAGAGGAACATCCCCTGTCCCGAGCCCTCCAGAGATCATCAATTAGCACGACCAATGCCTCTCCGTGCTGTAACCGGGCCTGAAGCCGGATTGAAACGGATCTAGGTACTCAGTTTCCTCCAGGAAAACCGGGAGCTGTTGAGCCACCACGCTCTCAACAACCTTCGCTAGAAAGCTAGAAAGCGAAGGTTGGAGACCGGACGAAAGTTGTTTAAATTGGCTGGGTCTAAGGCAGGCTTCTTGAGAAGGGGTCTCACCACTGCCTCTTTCAAGGCAGTAGGGAAGACCCCCTCCCGCAACGAAGCGTTGGTAACTGCCTGGAGCCAGCCACATGTACCCTCCCGGGCGGCATATACCAGCCAGGAGGGACATGGGTCCAATAAACATGTGGAGGCACACAGCCGCCACATAATCCTGTCCACCGCATCTGAGGTTACAGGGTCAAACTCCTCCCAGATAATATCGACAAGACTCGTCACCTCAGCGTCCAACTCAAGCCAGTTGGTGTCCAGACCGGCCTGGATCCGAGCGATCTTATCCAGCAGATGGTCCCCTCTCACCTCCTGATTAAGGAGGGAGCGGGTGACCCTGAACAGGGCGGCGGGCGACATCTCGGATGCGATGAGAGTGATGGGAGTGAAGATCTCTTCACCACTCCCATCGCTGCCAGATAGGTACTGGAAAAGGACCTTAACTGGGATCGGTCAGATTCGGACAGGGAGGACCTCCAACTGCTCTCTAGGAATGTTACCAGCTGGCTTTTTTGTGCTGGCTTTGATAGTCCAATGTGGTTAAAAACATTCGTTTTAGAATGGGTCCATAATTCATTCTTTTGCAAGAACCACCAGAAGAAAAATGAAAGGTTTTTTTTGTCAAGATAAGAGTAATGAAAGAAGGGGATGAGTCTCAACCAGGCTCAAAGCAGGAACAACTGGGAAGAGCCTGTGAGTGAACGATTCTCTGCCTTCAAGTACAGGCCTCCAAACACCAAGAAAACTTTTGAAATATAGGATATGGAATTGTTTTTAACTAACCTCATTTTTGCATTAAAGACATCAGCCTATACTAGCAAAAGTAGCCCTCCCTATGTCACAATACAGCATTAACTTTAATTTTCTCTTTGCCAGGGACACTATCAACAACAGGTCATTCAACTAATTATGTGATTGCTGTAGAAATACCTACCAGTAAATCTCAGAGACACTGGATTAAACGGGGAGTTGCCTTGATCTGTGCCTTGGACTTCTAGACACGAACAATAAAAGTGCAGACCAATAAAGCAGAATAATTTGGAAGTTGTTTACAAGTTGTTTAAGACTGGATTCATATCTTGAAGCCTGATCCGAAGGAAGCACAGAACTGACTAAAATGAAACAACTACAAGGACTTAAATGAATATACATGTGTATCTTTTCACTTAATTTAAATTTACATTAAAATCATTTTTTAATTTCACAAATGACTGCATGGTGCTGTTCTCTTAATATGTCCTATTCAGTTCTTTTTTAGGATAGCCTATAAATTGTAATCAACTTCAAGGGAAAAAATAAGTACACATTATACACAAGGTGTATAATACTAAAAATTATGTTTGTGTTACATTTAAGCCACCATAGATCAAAGAGATGATCTTACAGCACTAATTTAGTATGTTCTTGGCAAAATTCTCAGTCTCCATAGCAGGATTCTAAATATTACAAAATTAGATACTGCAATTAAAGAACACGAGGTTGACATATAGCACTGGCATGGTGTAATGTTTTCTCGGGTGTGTAGAACAGCCAAAGCCAAGTTTGGCAGTAGTTCAAACATCACTCCTTGCCTAGTTTTGTGCTGTTAGATTTTCACACTGAAGGTAATTTCTTATTCAGAAATGTTACCCCAAATTCCAGCTCACTATAGAGCTATTTGTACATATTTTCTGGTGTACAGATTCCACTATACAGCCATCTCCAGAAGACTAGAGATACATTTTATTTTTAACAGAACTGATATATTTACAGCACTTGACAATGCAAGAGACAGGTGATTCTGTCAACAAATAAAAAATAGTAATTTTACAGTCAGGCACTGTACATATTTGCAAAGAAAGCAAATATATTTCACCATCTTCTCAGGAACTATTCCTTTTTACATTGATCTTCTTTTGAATCTCGTGATAATTTTAATATCTATACTAAGAGACTCAACTGTACATATTCATGGAATAAAAGTTGCAGAGGAAGTATTAAACTGTTCTTCCAAAAACAATTTGCAAGGTTCCTCTGGCCATCAGCTAGCATAATTTAATGCAAACTTGCTATTATTCTGCCAAAAGCTTTAAAACATTTATAAATCTGCTGTATTGACAAAGGACTGTTCTTACAGGACAAAGGTAAAGCCATGTAAATAAGAAGCTGGTAACAACACTTGTCTTAGGAGTAGCTAGGTAGATAACTGATTACACTGCAATTAGACTGTAAATGGACCGGAATGAGAGGTGCTGAGGTGCTCTGGAAGATAAAGGCAGATGATAACCAGATCCTGCTGGCCAAATATCATCTATACTCTTGCAGAGTAATAAGCCAGATGCTCCAACCTGAGCCATAATCAATAGGAAAGGGATACCATTTACTTAGTAATGCAAAATTATTACTTTGTGCCCTATCTTGTCAGAGGACCTACAATCTGCAGATGTTTTCCACCTGCAAGCTTTGAAGTGAGCTGCAAGGGCTCCAAGTAAGCATATTAGACTAAATTCCTACGGTAGAGACACATCCTCCATTGTCTTGCCATCCCAAAACCAGGCCTCCAGTCCTTTCTGCTCTACATTTCCCCTATCCTTACATCATAGACAACTGCGTAAGTTCACTATTCCACTTCTTGACTGTGAAGATTACATTAAGCACAGGGATTATTTTGCTATAGAATATTTCCATTTTCCCCTGAAATGTTAAGCATGAAACAAAAAACCTCAAACAATGATTCATATCCCCATTGAAGCACTTTATCACGATCTCTTTCAAAATGTTGGTCCTAAAAGGCCATTATAAAAAAAGGATGGGGGGATATCTTTCAGTATTTTTGATTGGCAATTTGTAGCACTCAGCCACTTTGTCTCTCCACACAGTTTGGTATCCTAAAAATGGTTTTAGGAATTTGAGTAAAAAGGAGCAACTGCCAAAGAAAATCTAAAAAAATAAGTTAATTTCATGGTTTGAATCATGGTGTGTGTATAACTTCCATACATACAAAGAAAATACATTCCAGACTGCAAGGCCTACAGGCTGTTACAAATGAACAAATATACCCTCACACCAAAAGACCTTACTCTGGACATATAAAACCCATAAAGGAAATTCTCCTCTGTGTCAGCACCAGTTTTTGGAGGGGGGGTCAAGAGAAAAATTAGCAGGATTTGAAGACCAGTTGGGATTTGAAGGGAGCCTGATAGAGTTCAATAGAATGAGGGTCATCACTACCTGAACATTATAGTGATGAACTTGATTCAGGAAACACACACATACTTAAAGATGTAATGCAGTTATTTGTTCCCCTGGGAATAGCTAATCCCGAGGATATAGCACATTCTGACTGTCTCTGAACTAAACAATGCATCAACTTAACCGAAATGCACTTCTACAAAACTGCAAAGATGTTACTTATTTCTTTTTAAGCAATATTCACGTAAAACCTCTGAAGACTGCCATTTACTACTGCAAGACACACTGCATATTGGTTTAGGCTGCTAAGTAACATATTCAACTGCGGTGTCAGCCAAATACTCAAATGGTCCTGCTCTTTATGCTTCTCACATCCACCTCTGGAGGGAAACTTCATCTTTGGATGCCCAAATGGTAAACCCCTGGAGCAATGTCTAAAATCCAGCTGAATACAGGTAGACGTAGTCACATTAATACTGATCACGGTGAAGACAATTTCAGTGCAAAGCTCTGTTCCTGAGCACTCTCTGGTTGGTGAAGAAGTACATGAAGTATATGCACCACATTATCAAAGAGGCAAGCAGAGGAAATTGAGTCCTGTCCAAAGGTTGAGACTATTGACGTTTAGCTTTATACGGCCTGGAACGTTTCCGTCGGTCGGGCTTTCGCTGCTTGTGGAGACGCCCAATGCTGACCCCTTGCCGTCTACGAACAGAGATGTTTTGTTCCACAAGACTAGGCAACATTCCTGCAGGATGATAGTGCATAAGATTAGCCAAATAGAAGCAAATCTTGCTTCCCTGTCAACATTTTTAAAATATAGAAGTCCAGAAGACTGCATTCCTGTTATGGAAACGTGAAAAGGGATCATATGGCTCCTTAACCAGATTTACTATGACATTAAACTTTTATGGAATAAACCTTTCTCAGCTCAAATTCTCTAATGGTTATGTCTTAATAAATGCTCATTTTGAAGTGCCAAAAGTTTGTTCGTTCTTTTTTTTAAATTAAATTTATATGCAGTCCTTCTCTGAAGACTCAGGGCGGCTTACAATTTTTGGGATACAACCCAATGCGCTCAGCAATAGCCTTCATTCCATTGTATATGCCTGCTTATTACTAAGCGGCATTTTTACAAAGTCAGCTAATTGCCCCCAACAATCTTGGGTCCTCAGTTTACCTACCCCGAGAGGATGGAAGGCTGAGTCAACCTTGAGCCTGGTGGGATTCGAGCCTGCACTAATTGCAGGCAGCTGGAACTAAGTGCTAGGTTATTAACAGCCTGCACCACCAAGGCACCAAGGTTCTTCCTTACCTACTTATATGGACTTTCCCTTTTACTGTGTTTCTCCAACAAAACGCCCCCCCAATAGGAAGTCCCAGCATGTTTCTAGGCATAAGGTGAAATTAAGCCCCTCCCCCCAAATTTAGGCCTATTTTAAAACATGCAAAATGGGGGGGAGGGTGGGGGGAACTTGCTGTTAGGAGCGCCCCATGTGCAGCCACGTCTTGCCACCAGCCGCTCCTAATGGCCGATCATGACGGAGCGCGGGGGGCTCCCTACCCCCCCGCCAAGTGCCTTTGCTGCAGACCCGGGTAGGGTGCTGGCTGCAGGCCGGGTCAGCAGGCGGGCGGGATCGGCGTGGATATTGGCCTCGGTGGGCCACTTTACATCGTGAGACCTTAGGTGCCCGCCGAAGGAGATGAAGGTGCGGAGTGGTTACTTCTTCCATTTAAGGGAGTGCTAAGGGTGAATGAATGAATGAACCTTCCAATCCAAACATAACAGAAAGGGAATCATCCTACAGATCCTTAGCACCCCCTTAAATGCTTAAACTCCCCACCTTCATCTCCTTGAAGGGTAGAAATAGGATGGAAATCCACCTCCTGGATTTCTCCTGGCAAATCCCAAAGACACTCTTCCCTCTCTCCCTCCTTCTTTCCCTGCCAAACTTCCCAGAGGATTCACCCCAAAGGAGGGGAGTGCATTTAAGGGGGTGAATCCTCCTTTGGGGTGAATCCTCTGGGAAGCTTGCTGCTAAGGGTCTGTAGGATGATTCCCTTTCTCTTCTGTTTGGATTGGAAGGTTTGCCTCTGCTCGAAGGGCAAAATGGATAGATGGTTCCCTTTTTAAAACTACCGGGAGGGGTAGGGAGGAAGCTGCCCAGCCAGTCTGTATTCTTAGGGAACTGACGGAGGGAATGAGAGTAAAGAAAACTTAAAGAGGGGGAAAAGGTCCACGGGGGGTGCGGGAGTTCGGGCAGCTGGAGCAAGAGCAGAGCGCCCCACCGTACAGGGGACGAGACCATGACGCAAAGCTCTGGGGCGGGAAGCAAAGTGAGGCGTGGAGGGGGGAGAGAGATGATGGCATCACCTTCTCGCTGACGCTTCCACCCATCGAAGCCTGAAAGACATCGATGCAGCTGCTGTCAACCAAAGCAATGCCCCTGCAGGAGGGCAGGCGGTTCTCATCGGCAGCGGGGTCTGTCCCGCCACTGTTGTTGGAGACGGCGCTGGCGAGAGAGGCGCCAGCGCCGGCAGGAACCATGGAAGCTACGGAGGTGACTTTTCTGCCTGAGAAGCAGCTGAAACACTGCCGATGGAGGAATGCGCAGCACTCCAAACACAGCAATGGCACAGGCAGAAGGGAAAGCAATGGTGGCAGAGGAAGCAGCAGCAGAGGGCGCCAAAGGTCTTGCAATGTAAAGTGCCCCACCGAGGCCAACATCTATGCAGATGCCGCCCGCCCACTGACCTGGCACCATATCCGGGTCTGCAGTAAAGGCGCTTGGCAGGGGTAGGGAGCCCTCCGCGCTCCGCCATGAATGGCTGTTAGGAGCAGCTGGTGGCAAGGCACTCTATGTGAGGGTGCGTAGGGGGAGAAATTACGTCACCCCCGAAAAGATATCCTAGACTTTTTTTCGGGGGTCAAAAGGCCCGGCCTTATTTTCTGAGAAACACGGTAGTTAGCAATAAATATCTGGGAAAAGTTATACCAGTGAAGGCTTGCTAGTTTCAGATTCATCATGTTTACCAATATAAAAGATTCCAGATCAATAGGAAATCACAATGTAAGATAACCAGAATCCTAAACATACATATTTGAATTTAATTTTTAATGGAAGCAGGTGGGAAAATTATTGTATTGACCAACCAAAATATATATTACTCAAAAGTGATCAAAATCTCACTCACAAGCTGTTTTTAAAAAGCGTTGACTTGTAAGATAGTTTTATTTGGATTATTCATGGAAAACTTGCTCTACTGATAGTCCTCATTTAAGAATAGTTAATAGAACATTTTGTAGGGTAAATTATTATTTTATCATCACTAAAACTGAACTGATTGAAACTCTGAATGCCTTTTACAGTGTATTTAACTTAAGCACTTGCTGATTCTCTACTACTGACACTATATTACCACATCTAAAATTTCCTATTTGCTAAAGACTGAGTAGGAAATAGATGAACATATTTTGAATAACAAACAGATATATCCTGATATATAACTAGCAAATGGTTTTTAAAATGGAATTAATTCTTCGACCATCTGAAACATATTTTATGTAAATTAGGCTCAATAGAAAGTATTCATTAAATGTTCACTCATTTTTATAAATGACTATAAAAACTAGAGCAGGAGATAACAATTTAGAATCCAGATCACAAACTCTTTGTGATAGCCTGGGCCCATCTAATTACTGTTGTGTTTTTAGTGTGATTGTTTCAAACGTTCAACACTATATGTTACAGCTATCACTATTTATTATTTGGAATTTGGCAAGACATCAAGATTTACGAACACTTATAGGTGGGAAAGACAGATGTTTCATGTTGCTATTTGTGCTAGAAAAATAAATCTACCTCTGATTTGGAGCAAAAGGTTGCTGGTTTTGTGCTGTTTATCAACCTCTGAGTTCTAACACAGTGCAAAGAAAAGCTCTTTCAATCAAATTCCTCTCACCTTCTTGTGCCAACATGGAGATAAAAGTACATATAAATTCATCATAATTGTGAGTTCTTCTCTGATCATCAATCTAAGAAAGTTAGAAAAGGGAAAACAGAGTATTTGTTCAACAGCAGTATTGAAACAAACAAGAGGGGAAACAAAGCCAACACTTATCTTTTGGCTAGTGAACAAGATTCGAGATCATTAAAAAAACTATAGCATTCCAAAACAGAGTCTCAGTAGTAAACTAAATCAAAAAGGCCCAAAAACCTTCTTCGTATTCTCAACATTTCACCCCTTGTGTAATAATTCAAAGACAATGGGATTTCCAGCTTCAGGTAAGAAGCTTAAATGTTGTAATCCATACTTAGCAAGGCTAAAAAGAAAACACAGTAATTCAGACTTTGCTGGACTAAGACTTAACTTCTAATTTGTTTTCATATCAGAATATTAGGTCAATCTACCAAGACGTAATCTTCAACTGAATCTACAATTTGGCTAGAAGTGAACAAGCCTGAGCAAGCTCAGATCTGCCTGGAACCTGAATAGGAGGCTACCAGGAAACCCCAGAACTAGTCTGGGAGTCAAAAACACATAGTGGGAAAGCTAACTACTTCTATGAAAATTGCATGACTGTCTATGTACCCATTAAGAACTGAATTCAATCTGAGAAAATAATTATCTTATCAAATATTTAACAGCTTTTATCGTTTGGTATTTGTAAGCCACCAAGAGTGTATAAAAGTGGATGGCTATAAAAAAATAGCAACAAAAATAACAACACAATATTCTCTATTAGCTACCTTGAATTTCTTTCTTTTCTCTACTTCCTCCTTTAAACAGGCCTCATAGTTTGCAATTTCAGCCTCCACACACTTAAGCAATGCCAGGAGCTCCTGTCAAAACAAAACAGTAGCAGTATAAGCAGAATGGCTCACTAATGCTAATGGCACAGCAGTACCTCATAATCAGCTTAAAGCACTAGCAAAATCTCAGTATAACTTTATTCTAAGAGTAGATCCCCCTCTAACTAATCTATTTTTTTAAATAAAAAGCTTCTACAATCCCAAAGCACCCAACAGGGAACAACCAGAGTCAATAAAGTAACACAACTTGGGAAATTAAAGGAGAAAAAAATCACTGTAAACTATCTTGACATAAGCATAAATTAAATAGTGCCTAAAAATTCTTACAGCAAAAATAAACACTTATCTTGATGCCATTTCAAATTTTCTATTGGCACTTTTCTCAGTATTCATGTCACTAGAGTGATATATCTTGGAGAGAAAAAAACTATGTCAAGAACAGCATTTTCTTCATTCTTAATTTTTGTTTAAAGAGCTATCACTATAATTTGTTTGTTTGTTTATTTATTTATTGAATTTATATTGCCGCCTATTTGCCCATGGCGATTCAATTTGCCATAATTGTGGTTCCTTGCTACTGGGCTTTGTCACTCTTAATAATAACGACCTTTTGTTATTGTATTGTTTTGGAAAAGAGGCCTCGTCAACTGCATTCAGAATCTTTTCTGCATAGGGGTAGCCTCAGAACATCGAATTAGCAGGAGCTGTGCAAGCCCCTCTATAGCACTGCAAAAGCGTAAAGACGACTTCCCTTCTTTCTGCATGACTCAGGCATCGAACCCAGAGGAGAGGCTTAGGAATAAGCAGGCATATACAATGGAATGAAGGCTATTGCTGAGCGCATTGGGTTGTTTCCCAAAAATTGTAAGCTGCCCTGAGTCTACGGAGAAGGGCAGCATTTAAATGTAATTAAAAAAAAGAGCAACTGTTTAAAAACATCTATAGTAGCTACAATGATGTTTTACAATGGCGTGACCAGACTGAGAAGTGATGACTTTGTCCCTCTGCCAAAAGAGTCTCTTTTCCATGAATTTTCTATGATAAGACTCAAGAAAAAGCAGATGCCTGTCAAGTTTAGTGTCACATATTTATGAGCAAGGTCCAGCCAATGCAACCAAATCTAGGCAAATAGCACCCGAAAGTACTTTCGCCATCACAGAATTGCTTTAGGTAAAAAGTAACTTACTTTAGGAACATATTTTTCCCCAGCAGGGGGATCAGTAGACCGGCCAATTCCAGCCTTCTCCTTGCTGTCACGTGGCTCATTAGAGTCCACTGCTTCTGCTTTTACAATGATCTGAACTTCTTCATTTGATTTGCCAGACGGAGGAGAATTTTTTGCACCTTCTGGAAAACAAAAAGAGGAATTATTAAACACAATGTTATCTTCTTTTACATTCTGAGTAATGTATGGGGGAATAAATAATGGTATTTTCTTTCTAAGCCGAACAATGCATGTCCTTAGCCCAGGAGCCTGTAACAAAAACATTTCATTTATAAACCAGTGTTGGAAAAGTAGGTAACTCAACAAAGGGGCTCCCATTCAGAGCACACACAGAATTGTTCTGTCAGGATTGTTCATAATTATGTGCCTTCTACATTATTCACAAAAACTCAGAGGTAAGGGGAATTTTCTCCAGTGAGCTTATCCGTTGAATTCCCATCCATTGTATGGTGTATAAATCTACTTTGAACAGCAAAAGGAGTCCCACTTGGAAGCAGAATGAAAAATGGTCCCAACTAGTTATCTTACCAACTAGCGATGCATGATTTACACCAGAAATACGACAATTTTTTGAACCTTGGACATGTTTGGAATATTGCAAACAGGCAATAAATACATTCACAAAATGTCTGTCCACAAAAATTGCCTATACATTAATAATGATTGAAATATAGTTGGGCAATCACTCACCAGAAATTGAGCAAGTTGTCCAGAATGCCATTACCCTAGTCGAGTCCTTTACTAGGCCCAAAGACAATGCAACAAATCAATATGATGCTCATCTTACCTACTGTCCTGTTTTTTGTTACAAGCCCTTTTGAGTACAAACAGCACTGGCCTTTCATTGCCTTAAGTGCTAACATGTTTAAAGTTGTAAACTGGGAGGTACCAAAAAATAACCTGGAATCCAAATTTAAAAACCCTTCCACATTCAGTTTGTTGCTGTTCATCCTGCTAATCACCAGAGTCATCCAAACAGACCCCCTCAACTGCCCAGCAAGCAAAGAAGAGGGCCCACATAAGAGTAAGAAAATAGTTAACTATGGTTTTCTGTTGGAACCATACCTGTGACAGTAAGAGGGTAGAAAACTCCCTCCTCTGTGAGGTGCAGCAAACCTGTACTGATGATGGGACCCAAATCTCTCACAGCCCGATTGTAGCGTATACAGTCTACACGGAGCAGGTTGTCTTCCTCCCCAAACAGCACCTTGGAGATATGAGAAGTGACAGGACTGGAAGGGCGAGTGGGATTGGCTGATCGGATGGGGGAGCGAAGAGGGGAATTGAAGGCACTCCCGATCTCTGAGGCAGTGTCCGTGCTTTCGTTGCTGGGTGTGGGAGATGGCTGAGAGTGGGCAACAACAGCTACCGCTGTGCCTCCACTGCTAGTCTTAATAGACAAGGGAATGGACAGGTCCTTCTGAGTTTCTTTCAGCTTTTCCGCAAGGACATTGATGGTGTTGGGCTGCAGCATAGACAGCTGGGCGTCTCCGCTCCCCATCAGGTGCTCCTGTTTCACCAGGCCCTTCCTCTTGTAACTGTCCAAAGCCAGAGAGGGGGAATATTAATCTGATAAGGTTATACTTAGCACCAGCAATCAAAACGAGTGGAAAGGTTTACGTTACATCCATCACGTTTTTATATATCAATCTCAATTTTAACAAGGTAAAATAAATATTATATAGCATTAGGGTATGTTATTGTAGCATCACAATATTTATACATATTATATCTCTGTGATTTCATTTATGTTTTTGTAATTACCACTTTGCTAAAATAGTCTCTTTTTTCTAATAACTGAAGATGAAAAATCCCATTATGAAAACAGTCCACAGATGTCACTCAATAACCCCAATTTGTACATCTACTGCCATTTCTCTTTCCAGCTATATATCAAATTCTTGTAGAATTTTTTTTTTTAAAAAACTACGCAATTGTAATTTTAAAATGTTTTAAAATGTTAAATTAACATTTTTCCAGATTAGACAAGGGACAGTTCCTTGCTTCTAATACATATATGGCTCTCCAAACTGATGATTTACAAATGGGATGGACCTACCCACAAAAACCTTGTTCCGTATTAACACTCCTCTCTTTCCACGAAGACATTGGGCCTCGTCTCAAAGCTACGGTGCAAAACACCTTTCTTTCTCGTGCAGCCCTACATAGTACAACTATAAATGCTAGAATATTTTTCAAGAATTGGAAGTGAAGAACTCTCAAATTTGACCTAGGTAAAACGGCAGACTGAGTAACTACTGAACACCATCAGGCCATTACCTGATGGCGGGATTGGTATTACACACTTCCTCATCCTCGTCGTCATCGTAGTCATCCTCATCATCAGAGTATTGCTGGTGCTGTGGGACTGAGACTCGGCTTCGGCCCACTCCTGCTGCAAGGTCCTCTTCCTCCTGAAATACAGTCGTGCAGATGGCTTCAGACAAGGTTGGTATCTGAGAAGATCTCTGGTCCTCTAAAGTCCATAT
Organism: Naja naja; assembly: GCA_009733165.1. NCBI lineage: Eukaryota > Metazoa > Chordata > Lepidosauria > Squamata > Elapidae > Naja > Naja naja. The sequence goes on from CM019149.1 coordinate 79,987,560, forward strand.
TTAAAAACAAAAGTACTTGAAGAAATAACAGTTTCTCCTGCTCAAATGATACTTGGCACTCACTCACAAGTCTGAATTAGAGGAAGAAAACAACGGTGCACACTATGAAAATCCCTTCCAGACAGGTATGCAGAGTGAACTATCTAAAATAGTTTTAAGTCTCTTATTTGTTAAGTAGAAAGGGTGTAAAGCAATGTGGGGTTTTGTACATGTCTATATCTCTATCATCCACTTTTTTGTATGAGAAGTGAAATATTATTAAGGGAGGGGAACTCCAGTTCCCTTTTGAAAAATACCATTTTTGTACAATATCCCAGGAAGTTTCTTGACAGTGGACTTTCCTTTAAACAAATAGCGGTCAAATTGATTTTTATTCAACTTAAGAAGGATTATACATTGAATAGCATATGCAAAATAGCAGTTATTCCTGCAAGTATTTTCTTTACTGGAAAAGTGTTCAAATATTAAACTGCATTCATGAAAGAAGCAGAAAGGTGAGAGGACTACATTTAATTGCTTTTGCATGGAAACACAAGATGCACTGGTTTGCATGGCATAGAAGAATAGTGCTAATGGGAAGATTCATTTTCAATTTTATTATAAAAAATACTTGGTGTGTGAGATTTTGAAACAACTAAATTCCAAACCATCATTAGCATCTAGTTATTTTCATCCGCAGAAGAAAGGTGAACATGAGAGTCTTTCAAAGGTTATAGCTCTTTTTAACAAACAAACAAAAAATACACTGCAAGACTTAAGTCAATCATTATACTCATTAAATCCCTAGTATTTGTCAAAAAAACACAAAACAGAGATGAAAATTTCATCCCACCACCACCAGGTGTTCTGAGAGCCACAATATTGGTGCTTACTGGTTATACTTTTTGCAATGATTCAGTGGGACTTAATAAAATCTAGTACATTCTGATAAACACCCCTGGAAAGAAGATATTAAAAACTCAAGGTGAAACATTCCAATGATGGCAATTTACAAATGAAGACAAGATTTAAAAATGCATAGGCATTGTTAACCAAAAATTCATCAAATAAAACTCTAAACTATGAAATTCCAATGTTAGATGTTTTCAATGCTTTAATATTTTAATTCTTTTATATTGCGGTTTTTACGATGTTCTAAGCCACCCAGAGTCATTTGACAGTGAAGCGGGTAGCATGTCAATTTAATAAACATAGGTGAACAGAAATTCAACATACACGTATTTAACATATTCCACACTGCTAGGTTAAAAAAAAAGATTCCCAGCTATTTAATGATAAAAACATCCAAGATAAAAACAGAACAAAATAAGAATTCTTACCCAACAAGTGCAACAATCTGCTCTGGAAAGAGCCAGATAAGCTTAATTTATATAGCGTGTGGCATATAAGGCAGAAAAGATAACATGTTGTCCAAAATCCCACCTGCATAGGTGACTTGGCATAGTTGTGGTTATCCAAGAAAGCCGGCAGCCTTTGCACAATGGGGCTGGGAGCTGACAGGGCCCCATTTATGCTGCTCACATGTGGTTTAGTGCTCAGCTTTGCCTTGCTTGGAGGGCTCTGGGTTGAGACAGGCAAGTCCTGGGCTCTAGAATCCTCAGTACCCTCTGCAAAATGCACATGCATTAATGTTCAAGCTGCATATTTTCAGGCAGTATATTTGGGATACTTCCATCTTCACCCTAACCATTTTCTAAATCTCCATACCTTCACCCAAAGGAATAAATCTCTCACTAGTGTAGAGCTACCTAACTATTAAAATCCCGATTGCATGAAGTTCAGGGCCACAATGACTTTCTCTGAGAAGTCAAGCTTAGAATAGATTAGACTGACAAAATTGTTCCTTTATAATCAACCTTGGGATGCAAAAACCTTATTCCGGGATCATACCTGGCCATCAATAGAATCTCAATTTCCCTTATTTCCAAAAGCACATGCTATAAATTGTGAGTTGCTCAAGGATACTTTCAAATCATACCCAGGATTTATTTTATTTATTTATTTATATTTGGATTTATATGCCGCCCCATCTCGGGGACTGTATTACACAAAAACATATATACAATATATTTTTTATTTTTTATTTTAATTACATTTATATGCCTTCTCCAAGATTCAGGTTACAATTTTGGGATACAACCCAATGCAGCAATAGCCTTCATTCCGTTGTATATGCCTGCTTATTACTAAGCGGCATTTTACAAAGTCAGCTTATTGCCCCCAACAATCTTGGGTCCTCAATTTACCTACCCCGAGAGGATGGAAGGCTGAGTCAACCTTGAGCCTGGTGGGATTCGAGCCTACAGTAATTGTAGACAGCTGGAACTTAAATGCAGGCATTTAACAGCCTGAGCCACTAAACTTATTCCAAAATTTACCAGTCCAAATAATTATAAAATATTAAAATATCCCGATATTAAAATCCCCAACCCCGCTCAATCCAGGCTGGCCTGTGAAAACAGCCAAGTCTTTAGATCACGACAGGAGCGCAGGTCAGGGGCCAGATGTAGCTCCAGGGGTAGCTGGTTCCAAAGGGTGGCCCACAGAAAAGGCCTCCTGGGGACTGCCAACCGACATTGTCTGGCCGATGGCACCCCCAGAAGGGCCTGCCTGTGGGAGCGTACTGGGTGATTGGACCTCGATGCTGATAGGAGGCACTCCTGCAAGTACCCCAGACCCAAGCCATGCAGAGCTTTATAGGTTAACACCAGCAACTTGAGTCTTACACGGAGGGCAACTGGCAACCAATGCAGACTGCGCAGGAGGGGTGTCACATGGGAGAATAGGGCCACTCCCATCACCGCCTGCGCGGCCGCATTTTGCACCATAGTCCGCAAGGGCAGTCCCAGGTAGAAAGTATTGCAGTAGTCGAGACGGGAGGCCACAAGCGCATGAGTGACCATGTGTAGGGAATCTTGGTCCAAGTAGGGGCGCAACTGGTGCACCCGGAGAACCTGGGCAAAGGCCTCCCTGTTGACGGCTCCCACCTGCCTCCAAATTGAGCCATACATCCAGGAGGATGTTGCTCAAATAAAACTCTACATTCCTAGTAGCTTTTTTTTAATATTCAGTGCTCCATACCTGCCTGGGAGCTCTCTGGAATTAACTGTGTTCTTCCTGCTTCCAGTGGGTTGGAGCTCTTGCTGCTAGCTAACCTGGGCTCCTCAGAAGTCTGGAGCTCTTGAGATTTCTGGGTATGTACCAGTTCCGGTTGAGTCACTCGGATGAGCTTACATTAGAAAAAATGGTAATAAAATTCACAAAAGAACAGAAAAATGAAAACAATCATGCTTCCTATATATCAATGCAGCTTCCAATGATACACTCATTATATATGGGAAAAGAGGCTGAGATTATGATTAAATGTGCATGTTGCCAAATCCTTAGAGACTAAGAACAACTTACAAAAATAAAAAAGTAATAAAATATTCACTGTAAAATGCTATTTCTCCACTACCCCACAATACAAAATAATATGAATAGAACACTCCACAAATAAATAGGAATTATAAAAATTAAGTAATGGCAAATAGCCACTTCCAAAGAAACTGTCATAAACCATCAGTGTGTCTGGACAAAAAGCAGTTTTAGTACACTGAAGATTTTGACTCAATATATTATTTCCAAACAGTTCTGATTTCAAAGGCAAGTACAAAATAACCCACCCACCTAGCATAAGCCTCTTCCATGTTCATACCCACTTCTAATATTTGGACTTTCTTCTTGTTGTTAATATATGTTTCTAGATCATAGGCCATTTATGATTAAAAGCAAGCAGTGGTATTGAGGCACAATCTAAGAATCATTGGGAGGAGGAAGGGGGGGGAGGAGGAGGAGAAGGAGGAGGAGCAGGAGGAGGAGGAGCAGGAGGAGGAGGAGGAGGAGGAGGAGACAACAACTAGAGTAGGTTACCATGGTGAAAAAAATACCATGAAAAAAGATTTTTTTAAAAGTATCAACTCGATTAGCAGACATGGTCTGTGAGCTTCTTTCAGTTTCTTTCTGGAAAAACTATTCAGCACTCAGAACTCTGCTCTGCTTGGTGATCCTCAACCTTGAACCAATTGTTGTCTCTTTCAAAAGCTAGATGTAATCAGAAAAGATATGTGACTTTTAATCTTATCTTCTCTTTATCTGCTTCTTACCTGCTGCAAAGCTTCCAGTACAGTTTGCCGGTTCACCTTTAAGATGTGTAGCTTAGATTCATACTTCATTCTCCTGTCGGGTACCACAGCCATCAAGTTAAAGCGGATGTCATGATACGGTTCCCTGTGAGAAAATAACAGTGGGTATTAAGCATCCCAACTCTAAGTAATTGTGGCAAAATCTCTTCTGTCACTTTCATATCAACCTAACTATCACAGTCGGTGGCATATATAAATCCTGTAATATGCTTGATTTCCAATTCTTGTGCAAGCACTGCAGAACTTTTCAGAAACCGAAAGAGGATTTCTGTTCAGTAAACACCCAAAAACTACATCACTTCTCAAATACTCCTATCAAATTTTCACATAAATCTAAAATGCATTGATCTGTTCATTCACCCTGCTGTAGCAAGTCCAATCCTCTCCATGATAACTCTCCTGGCTTTGTCTGTCCATTCCTCATCTTCTGCCCAGGGCCCTGGAAAAAGGAAATAAAAGGCAAATATAGAAATATATAGAGCAAATGTTTCTACTAATAGATCAATTTGTTAAACTGACTTGCATACTGCACAATAGGTTCTTCCTTGTTATCTGGCTATTGATCTGAGATATGCAGTACTTTAAAGACAATTAATAAAAGAAAACTAAATAAATAAATAAATAAAAGGAGTGCGGTGGCTCAGTGGCTAAGATGCTGAGATTGTTGATCAGAAAGGTTGGCAGTATGGTGGTTCGAATCCCTAGCATCGCATAACGGAGTGAGCTCCCGTTACTTGTCCCAGCTTCTGCCAACCTAGCAATTCGAAAGCATGTAAAAATGAAAGTAGAAAAATAGGGACCACTTTGGTGGGAAGGTAACAGCGTTTCATGCGCCTTCGGTGTTTAGTCATGCCGGCCACATGACCACGGAGACATCTTAGGACAGCGCTGGCTCTTCGGCTTTGTAACAGAGATGAGCACTGCCCCCTGGAGCTGGAAACGACTAGCACGTATGTGCGAGGGGAACCTTTACCTTTACCTATGCAGTGCTTTAAAGACAATTAACAAAAGAAAACTAAATCCTGAAGGAAATTATTTCAAGCTAACTCACACAATGAGTTACCAAACGGAAAATATATTTATACAAAATATATTTGTATAAAATATCTAAAAATTCAAATGCAAACATCTTGTTCTTGCATGATTTTAGCAATAATTCTATTGATATTAATCTTCATTTAAACTGCCTTTGATGTTGTTTTTCTTTTAAACATTACTATCCACCTTATGCTTCTGAGAGCAGAAAATTCAAATAAATAAATTCAAATTACAAAACAAAATATTGATCTGCATTCCAGCCCTATGCTCTCCAATGCTACAGACAAGGTCAAAAGAATTGTCGTCTTTCCACTCTAATGCAAATAAAGCCAAATATATGTTACAGAACCTTATACCTAAGAATAGAATAATTACAATTCACTCTCCTCCACCATCTAAACTATTCAATATCTATTTTCCCAAATCATTATGTTCATCAATTGGGATATTACTATATTTCAGTTGTGTGCAAAATGTTTCAAAACAAACCACCTCAAATTCAAAATGTCTCATTTTGAATGCAAAATGGACAATTTTAGCAACTTCAAAAGTATTGAAAGCTTGAAGCAGCCCTGGTATTAACTACAAAATACTTCTGATGATCAAATTAGCCTATTTTGGACTCAAACCAACTGCTTCACACTCTGTTTTTTAAATTCAAATGGTTAAAATCTTGGCACAACTTTATTGTACTCTTTGTAGCAAACTACTGATGACCCCAATTTGATTCCAGAACAAAATGAGAGACAGCGCTCCTTCTAAGCTAAATCAAGGCAGCAAGGTTCCTTACCATGATCAATGGGGTAAACTTTTAGGCCATCCAGTTCAAAGAGCCGCCCTTTAATGGGAACATAGCTGACAAAATGAAAGGCCTCCATGGTCCGTACAGCACTAATTCCATTCTGTTTTTCTGGTAAATGTCGGGGTTCTGGTCTGATTCAAAAAGACAAGAAATCTATGTAGACGTAGTTTAGTCTATATTGTAGCAAACACATATTCTGCCCTCATCCAACTTACCTAGCATGGCTGTTATGGGCCTTGGCCAATTCTGGAGCATTCCCAATGGCATAGCCTTTGCTCTGGGAGGTTGGAAGAAAAAAATAAAATGATGGGAAACTCTGTAAGATCACATATAGCTTTTTTAGTAGACCCAAATAGATGCTCTATCCCAATTGTCTTACTCTATTTTACAGACAGGGAACAAAAGCCTTCAAATTAATTTGAGTCATATCATGTGGCCATGAGGATTGCTATCTTAGGGTTAAGTAAGGGTAATTTTAAAATAATTTTTTGTACACTTTTATTTAGAAAACTTGAACCAATTCTCTGCAATATCACTTACGCCAATATTATTTGCCTTTCTCCAAGCAAGTTAGTAGCCTGATTTCAGAATTCTGAACTTTAAATCACCAAATTCTTCTTTTCCAAGAGCAACACTGACAAAGTGAGGTCTACAAAAATAATTAAAGCCAACTTTCCCTAATTTGGTGCCCTTTCAATGTGCTGTAAGATCCAGAATTGACACCCAGTAAGACACACACACACATTCATTCATTCTCTCTCTCTCTCTCTCTCTCTCTCTCCCTCCCTCTCTCTCTCTTAACTTCTTCTCCCTTCATACCTCTGGACTAAAACCTTTGGTGAATTCTTTCATTCGGCTCAGCGTTGGTCCCAGATCCACACTGTTACAATTCAGGAGTACACTTAACAGTGCATGTGTGGCACAAGAATTGGGAATCAGCTACAAAGCAAAAGAACATTTAGATGAAATATGAAATTATGGCAATCCGTCAGAATAGCCTATCCATACGAAAACCATATGTACATTCTTGTTCTCTTGTGCATAGACTGGCCTTCTCATGATGCCCTCCAGGCAATGTGATTTTGTCATGGCTAAATAGTCTACACATTCTGGCTGCTGGCCCTCACAAGGATCTCTCAGCAAGAAGCAGCAGAACAAGTACCAAACATAAAAACAACAGATAATGCTGTATTCTATTAAACCACAAAATAAGTAAATTCTTCAGCCTCCAAAATGAGCTATTTATTAATTTATTTAATATTCTATCAACACATTTCTCTGAGTGGATATGATAATAAAAGTAAAACCAACGGAGTGTTAAATATATTAGATATAAAACGGAATGCATATTATTCATTATATGGAAAACATCTTTAAATTCAATCCCCCAGTTATAAAGTCTTCCCATTTCAGAGAGTAGGACTCTTAAGAGCATAAAAGAAGCCGTCTAGCAAAATTTCTTTCTTCAGATCAGTTTACCTGGTGAGCAAAGAACATGTTGTTGACAATGTCATCATCAATCACTGATGTCTCATCTACCAAAGTAGAAACTTTCCGTCGGGACCGACGTTCTTCAATCCATTTGAAAAGGAAGATAAATCCATAGACAGGCCTGAAAAGAACAATTTTGCAATATGTAATCCATCACTTTTGAAGGATAATTCTCTATTTACAAACATATTCAATATTCAATAATTCTCTAGGCAGGCATTAGTCTGAGAAATTTCTGGGGTAGGCAAAGTAATACATTTAGATAACTGAACTGCAACTTCTATGAGCACAAAAGGTTAGGCAAGGATTTTTAGAATTATAATATAAAACATTTTAGTTTGTTTTCTTTTATTCAATTTAGGCATCATCTAACTCCAGACTGACTCTAGGTGACTGACTCTAAAACAAAGACAAAATAAGAAATGGAACAGAAAGAGACAAAAAATGTTGATGAATTTGACCAACACTCAGACATATCCAACAGGACCTCCCACTTCCATAGCTCAACACCTAGGAGAACAGTTAGGTCTTTAAGGCTTTCCAAAATGCCCTTGTGGAGGAGCCACATGGATCTGAGGGGCAACCATTTTCGAAAGGGCAGGTGCTGAGAAAGAGAAGGCATGCTTCCTGGGTCTGATAAACATTTAATCAAAGGGATTCCAAACACACAAACCCTGTTGGCTCCTACAGTGGGCAGACATCACAGGAAATAGGCCCTACACTATGTAGGGCTTTATAGTTTCATAACTAGCACATTGGAAGAATTCTGATGAAAATGCAATCTATGGTGGAAGAATATAAAAGGAATCTTAAAAAAAAAATTGAGAATAATTTCAATAAGGGCACAGATATAAAAATATGTAGGGTGTCAATAAAGTCTGTATGCAAGGACAATTTATAAGCAGAACAATAAATTGAAAAAACAAAGACAAGAAAAGATGCAGAATATTTTAAGGGATATAAAGACTAAAGAGGATAAACTAACGAGATCTTTGGGGAGAAAAAATATCTTGAAGCAAATTAAACTTCTGCAGCGCTAACTTTCTATAATAATGGTGAGAGGGATGGAAATAAAATTGACCTTTGCTAAACAGAGGATTTTGAGCTAGCAAATAAATCGGGTAAGTGGCTGGCTTATTGACTGGAAAAGGAAGGGAAAAAAGATATTAAAATTACAAGATGGGAAGCTATGTTGACTGATAATGTAAGTATTCAGAGAAAACGTCATCAGTTTAATTCAATGCTATGTAAAAGAGAAGAAATTTCATTTATGAGGACAGATGAATAAAGAAACAAAATCTACCAATATAACAGATACACAGACACAAATAATAAATGAACCAATAACAATAAAGGAAATGTGTGATGCTATAAAGATTAATAAAGATAGAGCTCTTAGTCCAGATGGAATATCAGTGCCCTATTATAAATATTTTGAAGATACGCCTTTATTATTTTTACAAGAAATAAAAGAGAAAGAGAGAGAGAGAGGGAGGGAGGGAGGGAGAGAAAGAAATGAATCTATTTTGGATAATGGAAAGATACCAGATAGTTGGACAGGGGCATATATAGCATATATATTCATATGGATCAATGGGAGAGAATGTGGTTCAAACGTTGGAAATGCTCAGAGTCTTACAATTTGAAAGAAAGCTTGTTTAAAATGATGTTCTGTTGGAATGTAACAGCAAATAAATTGTATAAGATGTATAAAGATACTTCTAATTATGTTGGAAAAGTCAAAAACATATTGGAACATTTTATCATGCATGGTGGGCTTATGAAAATGTGAAAAGATACTGGATATGTATGATACAAATGATACATAAGACACATATGATGTAGAGAGTTCTAAAAATGAACTTCCAGATGACACTGGAATTTTCTTATTAGAACTTACAAATAATCAACTAGAAAAGGCTCATTGACAATTACTTTTATATATATAACTTTACCGAGGCCATTATATGCACAAAGATAGAAGAGAATAGAACCCCCAATGGAGGAATGAATTGGGAAGATCACTGAGGTGTAGAAATGGTTACACCGATTTCTTTGATTAAGAAGGGAACTAAAACTAAAAGACTGGAAACTCTTCATGGAGTCTCTGCTGAAAACAGATGAAAATGAACCGATGGTTTTGGGATTTAGTGGTCTGTCCATAGGAAAAAGGGTATCATGATATGCAACATGGGAAAGTTAAAGATGGCAATTGCTCTGTTTGTATCTGATGCAAAGAAGATAGGGAGTTGCTTCTTTAGAAATTTTTCTGTTTCGTTCCTTTTTGTTATCCTTTACTTTTACTTTTATGCTTTCACAATTTCTTTATTTTTCTACTTTTTTCATAGTGTTTTAAAATGTTTGTAAAATCATCTTTTAATAAAAACTGTCTAAAATGAATCACTGTCCAATTATTTATAATTGAAGTGCTATCTTACACTGAAGCACAAAAGATTGGAACATTTCTAGACCTGTGTGACATCATAAGTAACAACAGAATTGATTTAAGCCATTTAATCTTAAAAATGAAAAATGAATGCAAAATAAGTGTGATTCCATTCCACCATTATAAAAAGTGTTTTAAAACAGTTATTACATCTTTATTATGTCCCTTTTCGGCAATCAGTTCTGCTATGTTGCTAGACATTATATTCCACCCTATTTCCAGAAGATTTCTGACATTTATTTGATAGAAATGGAATAATTTCCAATATATTCCAACAACATCTTCATCATTATTCATACATTGTGGACTGTGTCATTATTTCAGAAGGATACTTTCCTTTTTTCTAGTCATATAACAGCCAAAATCTTACCCTTGGCATTTGCTCTGTAGATCATAAATTTCTTCAACTTGCACTCCCTTAACACCTAAATGAACATAAACCTTGAGTCAGTATATGGAGAAAAAAAGCAAGAACTGATTAATACACTACCATATGATTATACTCACCAAAATCCTCCACTAAGAGTGTGAAGAGGCCTGCAAAAAAACAAAAGTTGGGGTGGGGGGAGACCAGAGGAGAGATTATTAGGTTATTATTTGGAAAACACTAGTTACAAAAATAGTTTTGGGCATATAATTCACTCTTATCAATCTACTAAAAGCATCAATGCAAAATCAAGATTAGAAATTCTGCAGAACATCTTCATAAAAACATTTAATTAAGCCCTGATTCATTTCCCACTGCATAATCAAGGCCAGCTTGATAAATAACTACCTGGGGTAAAACAACTCAAAAAATATTTCAATATTTCAATGATAAAATGCTAGTTCCTCCTCCCTCCCATTTTATCACCTGGTCAGGTAATGCAAGCCCCACTTTCTTGTGAGGTACCTGGAATGAGGGTTAAAAACCAGCCTCTTAAATGACAGACTTCAACATATAGCATATTCTCCACTTGGGGATATAAACAGTATCTATCCAACTAGAATTTCCAAAACTACCCTATTTTCAGTGTGCCTGTAGAATAGCTTAATATATTTATATTTATATTTATTTATAAAATTTATTGGCCACCCATTTTATCATAAGGTAATGTGTGGGATGTTCTGACACAATACTTCACTGATATATTAATTATTTGTTTTTATTCTGTTATTGTTCCTTTCTTTTTATCTTTTTATTATCCCCTCAGAATCTATAAGATTGGGCTGGGCTATAATTACTGTTAAATAAATACTGAATTTTTGTGAACTGCTATATAGTGGAGCAGCACACATCTTCTATCATGATAGATGCAACTCCTGTATCATCTAAGTCAGGCTACATCAATAAAGTCAACACAACCACTTGGTTGCCTTCAGTTCATGTCAGGTGATATGGAAAGTCCTGATCTCAAAAACACCCTAAACATGCAGGGAAAAGGACAAAGGATGATGTATACAGTCAAGAAAATAGTAAGGGTTTCCCATGTAACTGAGGCTCTGCTTAATTGCCAGCATGTATGATGGGATAGGAGCTTGATGAGAATATATATAAGGAATCTTATCAGATCAAATATATGTACACATCTTCCAAACTTGAAGCTTTATTATTGTTATACTATTCATAGCACTTTGTAGAGAAGTGTGCAGGGACATTTTCAAAGTGAGTGGAAATCAGTCATTTCTAAGAAAATTATATTGATTTAAAAATTTTAAATTTTAAATTTTATAGTATGCCATTATGGTTATCTGAACCACTGCTTTGACAATTTCACTAGTTCCTAGCTTCTTTATAATTTAATTCTTATGTATAGAGGTAGTCCTTGACTTATGATAATTAAGCCCAAAGTTTATGTTGCTAAGTGAGACAATTAAGTGAATTTTGCCCCACTGTATGACTTTTCTTACCCAAGTTGTTAAGTGAATCAATGCAGATGTTAAGTTAGTAATATGGTTGTTAAATGAATCTGAGTTCCGCATTGACATTGCTTATCCGAAGGTTGCAAAAGATGACATGACCATGGACACTACAACCGTCATAAATACATGCCAGTTGCCAAGTGTTCAAATTCTGATCACGTCACCATGAGATGCTGCAATGGTCGGGTGAAAACTGGTCACAAGTAATTTTTTCAGTGCTGCTGTAACTTTGAAATGTCACTAAACAAACTGTTCTAAATCAAGGACTACCTGTAGTTTTTGATCTTCAAAGATCTTCACAATTTAGAATAAGTACTAATAAATCCCTTAATTCCACAGAGTGAAATATGGTTGTGGCCTAGGAGTTATTGTTTCAAGATGACCTAGCTGGCACCAAAATATTACTGAAGCAAGATAATTTCATTTTAATTTTTAAGAGTATTTAATGCCACGTCTTTCGTGAAGTAATGATTCGCAGCTTGAAGAATGATTCAGATGCACAACATCATGGTCAAATCTGATGTAGAAAAGGAGAATGACCAGAGGCATTGAGCTGTCTATTTCTATATTGGCAATATTGCTGAGTACATTGGGTTGTATCCCAAAAATTGTAAGCTGCCCCGAGTCTTCGGAGAAGGGCAGCATATAAATCTAATTTAAAAAAAAATTGAATTGGCTCAAGGGGGGGCAGGGAAAGGAATCTGCTACATAGTCCTCAGCTTACTTTCTGAGCCAATTCAGCATGTCAGGAATAAAATCACTCAACTGTACCAAGTCTAAATTAGTATCCAAATCTGCCTGGCTCAGATGATGGGCCTTATATGACTCTTATAGGTTGAAAAGAAAATAAGAGGCTTTGTGTAAGACAATGGAGAAATATAATAAACATTTAAGTTTTGCCAAAGCAATATGTAATACTCACATTATGGTATTATTGTTTTTAATGAGCTGTTTATTGTTTATTTCCAATAGAGTCTTGACTAACAATCCCGATTACCATTTTATTTATTTATTTTGTCAAGCAATTATAAGATTACAGGTATAAGTATAAACGTAGTTATGAATACATGAAATGGATACATATAAGAAAAAGAAAAAGAAACAATAGAACAGGGATGGTAGGCATGTTGGTGCACTTATGCACACCCCCTACAGACCTCTTAGGAAAGGGGTGAGGTCAATAGTAGACAGTCTAAGGTTAAAGTTTTGGGGGTTTGGGGAAGAAACCACAGAGTCAGGTAGAGTATTCCAGACATTGACCACTCTGTTGCTGATGTCATATTTCCTGCAATCAAGTTTGGTGCGGTTAACCTTGAGTTTGTATCTGTTGTGTGCTCTTGCAATGTTATGGTTGAAGCTGAAGTATTCAGCTTCAAATTTTCAAATAATAATAAACATTTTCAAATAAAAATATCAGTGTGCTTACTTTGAAAATGTTATTTCCCTTTAAATGCATTTTAGAAACTATTTTCACTCTTGGGTACTAAGCCTCTGGTTATCTTATCCCATCTCCATTTGGCTAAAACAGACAAGTGGGCCTAAAAAACCAAGACGCCCACAGGAAGACCCAATGAGGATACTGAACTTGGGTCAAACAGGTACCGCAGCTTTCAAACACGCAATGCCGTCCACTTAATTGCGAGCCACAATTCCCTTGGAAGGGGGACAAATCTCAACCGAATGGCTGAGGATTCATTCAATCGTTTGTCTGAATCACGGGCATATGTTATACATCGTCTGGGGAAGGCAAGGTGGGAACCTTAGTCCACTACACAACACCAAGACAGGGACCACAATTTCAAACCAGAACAGGGCTCACCCTCCCGTTCCCTCCCCCAAATCGTACGCAAACCTCGTCGTAACTTCGCAGGAAGACGGCCCGCCCTCTCGGGGGCCCGCCCCCCGGTGGTACGGCGGCTCCTTCCCGAAGTGGGCTCACTGGGCCCGGAAGGCGGTAAGGGTGCTGCTGGCACGCAGAACCACACCCTGTCGGTCGGTGCCCCGCCGCACCACCCTCGCCCCTCCCCCGGGAAGCGAGAGGGGCGGCCCCCTCCGGAGCCCAGGCCGCCGCCGCTGCCTCCTTTTCCTCCTCCCCTCGCCCCCCACCCGAGCTCGCAGGGGCGCCTTCACTCACCGGGGTCGCTCTCCAGCTCCAGCCAGCCCTTATTCATCTTCCCCTTGGTCAGGCCTCAGCGCCATGACGGGTCCTGGGCGCCCGGAGGGGAACCATACCTCCGGGTTCCCCCGGGCGCATCCGGTCCGCGCTTACAGGCCGGCTCCCTGGCCAGCCGGGAAGGAGGAGTAACTCGAACACAGCCAGGACAGCCGGGCCAGGTGGGAGGAGGGAGGGGGGTTAAGGAGACCAGGAGGAGGAGGAGGAGGAGCAATGGCAGTAAGAATGAGGCATCGGGCTGCGCGCGCAGCAACGGCGGGATCACAAAGGGGCGGCACTTCCCCGCAGTAGCCTCTCGGAGAAAACTTTCGCTAGCGCTGCCTCCGGATTGGTGCGGGAAAAGGAAAGGGACTGTAAATGCTAGAGTGGGCGCGCTGCTGCTGGGACGAGCGCTTGCCCTCAATAGGTTTCCGTTGGGGTGACGTTGGTTCGTTGCAACCTGAGCTGTATTTTATATGGCAAGTGATGGTCAAGGTCTTCAAACTTGACAGCTTTAAGACTTGTGGACTTCAACTCCCAGAATTCCTGAGCTAACATGACTGGAGGAGGAATTCTGTGAGTTGAAGTCCACATGTCTTAAAGCTGTCAAGTTTGAAGACCCCTGGTCTATCTACTTAAAATAGTGTTTTAAAGGCTTTTCAAGCACCGCGGCAGATTTTGTGGTATGAAAGCGACAAAACGGGTTTCTGTTATTAACATGAGACTTGCTCATATCACGGTACCTGATTTGGTTCATACACAGACCTATGGTTTCATATGCAAATACTGATTGACTCCAGTTATATTTAATTTTGTAACACAAACTGTAATTAACTGACAGTTGGGACTTCACATTGCTAACATTTTAGATGACCGTGTGAAAATTTGTTTCTTTAATGGTAATGCAACTCGCAGAGACTTCTGATTTCATGCCACAAGCCAAGTTGAGCTAGCTCAAACTTTGGATTAATGTAAACAAATGCTGTTTCAAGTGACACAGACTGGTTAGAATAAAACAGTTACAAATCTATAATTATCTAATACAAACATTGTTTGTGCATCTCTACATATTTCTGTTTGTGTGTGCATGCACACACATGCCTGTGTGTGTATCTAATACATTTAGGTGTGTTAGCTTTTTTATACTTTCTGTACTTGTGTAAAGGAGTCCCATATTTCCGTGTGTGTGTGTGTGTGTGTGTGTGTGTATAGAAATACACAAAACTCAACAATAGGCAAACCATTCATAGGTAGAATGGTCTTCAATCCAGAATTTCATATTTCACAACAGGCATGCTTGATTATTTTTATTATTTATTTCCTGTGTTTATTATTTGTACAGATAACTCAAGGCAACAAACATATCCAACACATCTTCCTCCTTATATTTTCCCCATAACAATAATCCTGTGAGGTGGCCTACCTTTAATGGCTAACATTGGACTAGAGCTCCAGAGTCTGAAAATCAAATCCACCCTCATTAATTGGTAATTGCATTTTCTATAAAGATATCTTGGAACTGAAGAAGCCCATTAAAAAAATTTAAAAAAATATTTCTGAAAACATTTTCCAGATATTTGATATATTTCAGGATATATTTCAGAATACAAATTAATATTCATTTTGAGAGCAAATATATTTTACCAAAGGGTGGGATTTAATGATGCCCATCTACAGGTAGTCCTCGACTTATGACCAATTTTGAGCCCAAAATTTCCACTGCTAAGCAAGACAGTTGTTAAATGAGTTTTGCCCCATTTGATGTCCTTTCTTGTGATAAATTTTGTACTAAAGGAAATTTTCTCTACAGAACATATTGTAGAATATTTAGAGATGAAATCCCTAGAAAACGTATTTTATTCCATATTGCTTGCCTTGAATGAGACTCCAAATTGAACAAGGTGGAATCTAATGTCAACACTTTATTGGAGAAGTAGCTGCAATTAATAGGCCATGATTTAATTAATTCAGCAATCTGAAGAAATCCATAGATAATTACTAAATCATGAAAGCTTAAAGTGTCTTTGGGCCAATTATTGCCAGCTTAAACTCCTCCTGTGGAAGGAGTAATTATACCAGGATGGGCTCTTCAAGGAAAGGCAGGAAACAAATATAAATTAATAAGTAATTCCATTTTACAATGAAAATTTGGGGCAAGTTTTTTCACTGATACAAAAGTAGTGGGCAAAGAAAAAGAATAACTTGATCACTGAGTTGCTGTAAGGGGCTTCCATAATTCAATTTTTACAAAAAACGTTTTTCATTCTAGAAGACCAGTCAACCATATAAACAATGTACACGTGATGGCCAATGTACACGTCCCCAAAGAGTTAAGAAAGAAGGGGGATAGATGGTCGATCAAATTGAGGTTTGTAGGATATGAGCCAGGCTCCAAAGCCTACAAATTTGTTGACAATAATAAAAGGATTGTCATATCAAGATTGGCCACTTTCTGTGAAAGTACCAACTGGAGTAGAATTCACGCAAATGAAATTCTGACTCCCAAACCTGCCCATAATTTGGCCAGCAAAAGTAAAAATGTGTCAGAAAACCCATCTAGTGATGGTGACACATCTGGCTCAGAGGATAGTGTAGAAAGGGTAATCTCCAAACCCCTTAAGGGAATCCTCAAGAAGCAAGTGGGAGTGACCTGGAAGAAGGGGCACTCCAAATTGAAAATTGATGAAATTGACAGTGATGAAGGTGACAATTTGGACAATTCTGATAATGAAAAGGAGCCAGTTAGTAGACCAATCCAGACTACTAGAAATAAAATGCCAAAGAGATACAATGACTTCATCACTTGTGTAAACTTGACATCGACCACTCCTCAAAAATATGAGGATGTATTAAAGCTGCCTCCAAAAGAGCAGGGCAATTGGTGTACTGCTATGGATTTGGAAATGAACAGCCTCAGGAAATTAGAGGTGTTCACACCCACAAAATTACCAAAGGATAAGAGGGTAATCGGAATAAGGTGGGTCTATAAGAAGAAGCCACTAGGTGATGGGAACTTCTTATATAAAGGGAGACTGGTGGCACAGGGATTCTCGCAGAGATAGCCTGATGATTTTGACGACACCTTCTCACCCACAGTACGTCCAGAGAGTGTAAAGACAGCTCTCACTGTGGCAGCCATACATGGTGAGAGTGTGCTATAGTTTGATGTGCAAACGGGCTATTTGCACACCAAATTGGATAAGGAGATATATGTAAAAGTACCTCCGGGCGTAGATTATAGAGAAGATGAAATCTGGCTTCTAAACAAAAGTGTCTATGGTCTGAAACAGTCTGGTAGAAGGTGGTATGAATGCCTTACTGAGTGTCTAAGGCATATAGGTTTGACCGCCTCACCAGCTGATGAATGTGTTTTCATCAGGGGAGATAAAGATGTCAAGGAGACTGTTTTGGTCTATGTTGATGATCTTTTATACATCAGCAAATCAGAGGAAAGAAGTAAATTCTCTGATCAAGTAAGTCAAAAGTTTGCCCTAAAGCCTCTAAGCCGGATTGATAAATTCCTGGGGGTTCAGTTTACTAAAACTGAGAAAGGATTCGAGCTTTCTCAGTGGGACAAAATCATAGATTTGATTGGCAGGTGCAATATGACAGAGGCCAAGCTCTGTGACACTCCCACGCAAACAGACTTTACCAGTAATATGTACAGTGAATGTGAAGATTTTGAGTACAAGACACTCTATAAATCT
The DNA here is from genome assembly GCA_009733165.1 of Naja naja. Taxonomy (NCBI): domain Eukaryota; kingdom Metazoa; phylum Chordata; class Lepidosauria; order Squamata; family Elapidae; genus Naja; species Naja naja. The sequence goes on from CM019149.1 coordinate 80,005,282, forward strand.
GTATTGGGCTCACTTCTGTACATAGTGAACTGGACAAGACCAGATGTTAGTCTGGCTGTAAATATATTGTCCAGACATTCTGAGAACCCCACTCACTTGCACTGGGATGAGATCAAAAGAGTTCTCAGATATTTAAAGGGCACTTAAAGGGCACCGCAGATTATTCTCTCCTTCTTGAACCTTACGTTTCTGATGTACCCAATTTATGTACTTATTCTGATGCTGACTGGGCAGGTGATTCAAAGTCAAGGAAAAGTACTTCTGGATACATTATTTTCTTAAACAGCAGCCCAATACATTGTTATTCAGGGAAACAAAAGCTCATAGCTACCTCCACTGCTGAAGCTGAGTATGCTTGTTTGTCTAAAGTTGCAAATAATCTCATCTGGTGTGATGAATTATTGAAAAGCATATGGAGGGAACCTGAATACCCAATTATAATTTATGAAGATAATAGAGGGGCTATAACCACCACCACCCCCTTTGGGTGGGGTGGTTCTTATTTTTGTAATTATATTCCTTGGGGCTTGTTTAGTTTAATTCTTTTTTAATTATTTATTGTTGTCGTTGTTTTAATTGTGAGCAGAGTCTTCGGAGATGGGGCGGCATACAAGTCCCATTAATAAATAAATAAATAAATATAGAGATATCTAAAGCTGAAGCCATTGGACAGAGGTCACGGCATATAGATATCAAATACAAACACATAAGGCAACTGTGCAAGATTGGTTTCATTAAAACAGTATTCACTGTGACTAAGGAGTAAATTGTGGGTGTATTTACCAAGCCCTTACCAAGAGAACAACACAGGTATCTCTTAAACAAAATACCTCTAACTATGTAGAGTGTACCCATGATTGTGTATATTGCATATTGTACATATATATATAGCCCAATGTATATTATTGTAAATGCACAGAGAAGGGGATTGTTGGAAGATTTCCAATGTGCTGTGCACTTTACAATGTTTAGATTTGAAAAGTCAAATCTACCAATGGCAGTGTGACATGTCATACCAAGTACTGGTTTTATAAACCACGCCCCTGCATTATAAAAGGGGCTGCCTAACTGCCATTTACCTCAGTTGTCTCTGAAGAGATCCCAGTTGTCTCAAGAGGTTCCAACTGGCAGACTTTCTGCATAGGCAGACAGCATCAAAAGGCCTCAAGAAGCCTCAAGAAATCTCAAGCTGCAGGGAAAAGGACATCCTAGGCTAGAGACTATTTCTATTATATTTCTGAGACATAAGGGACAGAGAAACTCCAACTATATAGGTAGTTGTAAAACTAAGAAGACCTGAGGGGAAACCAAAAGGGAGAGAGGACACTGGTAATATTTTTTCTGAGTGTTTATTTGTTTAATCTGCTTGTTACAATAAATATTGATTTGAATTCACCTGGGCTCAATCTTCTTTATATAATTTAAGTATATAGACAGGTTTACGGTCCACAAATATCAATTAGTTATAGGATTGGTTAATATATCTAACAAAAACTAAGAATTAAAACAATTATGTCAAGAGAAAGTGTTAATTACACTGGAGCAATATCAATATTTCACCTGTTTTCTGAGATCTCCAGGCCTGATGACATAACTGAGTCTTGAGTGACTTGATTGGTTGGAGAGTTAAGTATTGATGGGTCTCTGCTGGAAAGATACTGTACAGTGGGTAATATTAAGACAGTAGGCTGGGTGGAATGGCTCCCCAGCTAGTATAGGAAACAGCATTAGAACTATAGCCATTTCATAAAATTTGTGCACAAACACACACAAACATTCCTTATTCTATATCAATTTCTGGAAGGCAACCGAACATTTTTGCTCTAATTTATGACCAGCATGTCTATCTTGATGCTGAATTGTTTTTAAAGAGGAAGTAGAAGAAGGTAGCAATCACTCTACAGGAGCATATAGGAGCATATGGGGCTGGCACTGGCAGATGTTCTTTGAAAGAACATTTTTAACAGATGAAGGAAGAATGAAAAACAAAAACAATGATAATTCCATACCAGCTGCCTGGATCTGTGGATTTTAGCACACTATTTCTTGTGCTTTTGAGCAGGGGAGAATAACATTTTTCTGATGTAGTTAGGAGTTTTAGCTGGATGGTGGCTGCACAGGAAAGTGGTATCCATACATGGGTCTGATGCACTAAGGGAAACCTATCTCTTTGAACCCATTCAAAATGTACAATAGGACAATGATACAGGTTTGATAAAGATCCATAGCTATGAAGGTTGAGGAAAAGCTGAATATGAACCCAAGCATAATTAGAACAGCTGGCATGGCACTCTAACATCAATATTCAGGACAAAAACAGGGAATATATATAGCCATATCTCAAGCCCTCTCAGCTATGCAGTTACATAGTGCCATGCTATGTTCTTTATAGACCCTACATCCATGATGGCGAACCTATGCCACATGTGCCAGAAGTGACACACAGAGCCATCTCTAAATTTCATCATCCTAAATTTCTGGAATTTCTCTGAGGGATTGAGAATAAGGAACAGCATTTTTCAGTAATTCTCCTCCTCCTTCCAGGACTGGTTCTAGTTGCTAGTAGTGGGAGAAGAAAGGCTGATTTTTTTAAACCTAGTGTTTAGTTTCTGCATGAAGTCCCTGAACAAAATTATTCAGGGACAAAGTGTCAAGTATCATCAGTAAGCTAATGAAACTTAGCTGTACAACGTTACCATGGGCAGAATAGGATATGTGGTCAAAGTGCTGTCTGAGGGCCACAAGGCTTTTAGTGTTTGGATGGGGAAGAACAGACTCGGGTTCAATTCCAGCACCACTGAGTAGCTTTTGGTTTTTGCCAGGTATATTTCACTGTTGGTTCTGATAGGATCCACTTGTTTGGAATATTTCACAATCTAATGGTTCTCTTGAATTCCCAACTCTGCTCAAAGATCAGGTAGCAATGGTAGCTAAGAAGACCTTTCCACAACTTCATATTGCATACTGGTTATAACTATTCCTGGATCAGAAAGCCCTATTCACAATCACTCATGCCTTGATTACCTCTCAATTAGATTATGCATTGCAATGTCTTTTGCATAGGGAAACTTTTGAAGAAGCCCCGGTCTACAACTGATTGAGACTGCTGTGACTTAAGGAATTATAGGTGCTTTCTCTTTCACCCCATGTAACACCACTACTTTAAGAGTTGCACTGGTTGCCAATGAACTTCCATGTACAAGTAGTCTTTTACTTACAAGTGCAATTGGGACCAGAACTTCCATTACTAAGTGAAATAGTTGTTAAGTGAATTGCACCCAATTTTATAACCTTTTTTTGCCATGGTGGTTAAAGGAATCGTGGTTCTTAACTGAATCATGTTGTTGTTAAGCAACTTCAATTTCCCTAACTGACTTTGCTTGTTGGAAGCCAGTTGGGAAGGTCAGAAATAGTGATCACATAGCCTTGGAATGCTGCAACCATCATAAACACATGTCGATTGCCAAGCACCTGAATTTTGATCATTTGACCAGGGATTCTGTTATGGTCATAAGTGCAAGGACTGGTTGTACATCACTTTTTGAGCAGTTGCTAAACAAATGATTGTAAGTCAAGGACTGCCTATATAATTAAAGCTGCTAAATGTTACTTTTAAGGTTCTAAATTATAAGAGACTTCAGCATTTGCTACAACTAGTTTATTCTAGCTATTGGAGTAGACAGAGCATCTGTTAATCATAATAGCAGTATCAAGAAACACCACATGATGGCACTCCCATCAATATTTATGTCAAGCATCCAAGCGCTTAAGTGTTCTAATGCCTTTGCTGTTTAACAAGTTGTGCTCCAAGATTACTTGTCAAAAAGATGCTTTGGTTCATAAGACAACTTCCAAATGCATATAAGAACCATGCATTTAAAACAGAAAAGTGTTCATTTTGGTTTTTTTAACAAAACTAAATTCCCAAAGATTATGTAGACACATTAATGTAGGTTAACTTAGCAATCAAACTGAAGTAGATTGCCATTCCTTTTTCAGGATGTTTTTTAAAAAGTCTAAAGGGGATGAAAGGGGATGAAATTTCCTGATGTTTTCCTATCCAATTATTAGGCCAAATAGGTTTTTCAAGATGAGCCAATGCCAGATCCTGCTACCTGCCAATAAGCTTCATAAAATTCAACAGTGAAGAAGCCGTTATTCTTATCATTTATCAAGCAATTTCTGATGATTCCCAAATAAAGCCAACTTCATGCTCCAGAAAATAACTCCCCTGTCACTGATATCTATTGATAAAATTTCAATCTGCTTGTGAGCAGGTGTAGGGCCCTGGATCATTTGACTGATTTTTCTGGCAACAAAGGCAGTGAGCAATCTCAACTGTACAATAGAAAATGACATTTGCCCCCCAGTTTGATAAGCATTGTGTTCAATGCATCCAAGTCAAATCCAATTCACCCAAATGCAATCTCTTAAACTGTTTTATATGAGTTTATAGACTTTTGTGTTTCTCTCTCCTGACATTAGGTGGATTTGAAATGGGTATGTTTTAAAGAATGAGTCATTAGCTGTAAAAACCTTGAAATCAAATCTTAATTCATAGGACTGTCCCTTTCAGCTTCTGTAGAAAAAGCTGTCTTTTACTTTGCAGCAAATTAGAAGAATTGAACTTTGGTATTGGACAAAATTCCTGAGAATCTGGAGGATAGCCAATTAAAACCCAACAAATGGAATATCAAACAAATCAATCTAGAGCTTGATGCACAAATGACCAGGCTCAAATTAACTTACTTGGAGACACTATGCTTAGACCTAGCTCTCTAGAGAAGGTTATAATGCTGGCAAAAGGGAAAGAAAAGAGAAGAGGGATAATCAGCAGCAAGGTAGAAGCAGCCAGTGGTGATGGATGCACTGTTGAAAGACTTGAATGACGTGGTTAGAAACAGATTATCATGGAGAAATCTATGTAAAGTCAACCCCAACTTGATGGCACCTCATCAATCAATCAGATTAGAAGTGTGCAAGTGAGGGCCAGCCTACCACAGCATACCAAGTTAAAAATGATACTCCTTAAATAAAGGCAAGTGTTATGCCCCAATTCTAGCCATGTTGTGGAAAATTAAAATAAGGAGCTGTTTTTTTCTCTCTCTCTTTCTGCCCATCATAATACTGAAATCTGGAATCAACCAGTCGAGCACAATGGAATGATGATTCAATACAGTAAAAGGAATGTGCTTCAAATCACATGTAAATAAACTTTGGAATTTAGTACCATAGGATAGTGATGGCCACCAACTTGGATAGCTTTAAAATTAGATTAGAGAAATAAGAAAGATACAGGGTACTAAGTGCAGCCAGTTATTAGGCTTATGCAAAACATTGGGAGGGATGCTTCATGAACTCAGAGCTTCAACATCCTAGCAGAAATGTCTTCCATACATGCATGCATATATTAAAAATAATCCAGAAAAGCCCCAAAGCAGCTGTATCAAAAACATTGCAAGACACAGCCCCCTTAGTCATCTGGGCAGCAGATCCAGAGGATTGCCCTGTTGAAGTTACCCTTCCAATAGTTTTTACAGCACTATTACTGTAGTTAGAAAAGGGCTGCTAGTTGGTCCTATAAAAGTACATTGCATTCATACCTATTAGGAAAAGTAATAGTGGTAGCGATCAGATTTCTATTCCATTGGCATTAAGAAGCTCAGGGGTGGTATACATAGCATTTCTTCATCCAGGTTTTCACCACATAAAAAATAACTCAGGGAGACAGGTGGGACTAAAGAGTAGTAAGGTTTATCATCAAGGGCTGACTTGAACTCAGATCTCCTTACTCCTAGTCCAACATTATATCATAAAAGGAAAGAGTCTGCCTTTGAATACCAGTTACTGTGAAACATAAGCAGGAAAAGGGAAGTGTACTAATATTCTGAGTGGCTAGCACCGTGATGGTGAACCTATGGCATGCATGCCGGAAGTGGCACACAGAGCCATCTCTCCGGGCACGGCAGCCATCGCCCATTGCTCTTCTGGGTTCCAGCGCATGCTTGTGTGCTGGCCAGCTGGTCTTTGTGTGTGCATACATGCCAGAAACTGGAGAATGGGGTGGCTGGTGCACATGCGCATGCCGGAAACCAGAGGCTCACCTCTTCTAGTTTCCAGTGCTCCTCCGTGCGTGCACGCTCCTGTTTTGGCACTTGGTGCTGAAAAGATTCACTAACACTGGGCTAGCAACTATGGGAATACTGTGTTGCTGAACTCTGCTTCAGCTGTTTTTTCCAATATTCCTAACTTCACCCAATATAAAAGTATATTGTATAATCTGTGTGCGTGTGTTCAGGCAATGATTTATTCAGGGAGTTTAGAGTAGTGTACCTAGAACTGTTTCCTCTTCTCTATCCTATTGTTATACTGTGTGATTGTTACTTCTATCTAAGCTATAAGCAGCCTTCTTGTTCTGACACAAAGGGCTAAATAATAGTATCTGATTAAACTAAGAAGGAAGTTAAACATTTGGTAATGCTTAAGCAGGGGCAGTCTGTCTGCATATCTCCCAATGAATCAGCTAGTCTGACAGTAAATCTGAACCAATTGTACAATTGATCTATTGTAATTGCGTAAGCAATTTTCCCTCAATCTTTATTATAGATTTATTTATTTATTTATATATTTTGTCAATCGCTTACAAGATAATAAGCAGAAGGATAAACATAGTTGTGAATACATGAAATGAATACATATAAGAAAAAGAAAAGAAGCAATAGGACAGGGACAGTAGGCACGTTAGTGCACTTATGCACGCCCCCTACAGACCTCTTAGGAAAGGAGTGAGGTCAATAGTAGACAGTCTAAGGTTAAAGTTTTTGGGGTTTGGGGAAGAAACCACAGAGTCAGGTAGAGTATTCCAGACATTGACCACTCTGTTGCTGAAGTCCTATTTCCTGCAATCAAGTTTGGTGTGGTTAACCTTGAGTTTGTATCTATTGTGTGCTCTTGTATTGTTATGGTTGAAGCCAAAGTATTCATTGACCCAAAGGACATTGCAATGTATGATTTTATATACTATATTTAGATCGGACCAAAGGCGGCGTAGTTCTAGGTTTTCTAGGTCTAGAATTTTAAGTCTGGTGGCATAAGGTATTCTGCAACGAGTAAAGGAGTATAGAACTCTTGTGAAATATTTCTGGACTTTCTCAACTGTGTTAATATCAGATACGTGATGTGGGTTCCAGACTGATGAGCTGCATTCGAGTATTGGTCTAGCAAATGTTTTGTATGCTGTAGTTAGTAGTGTGATATTACCAGAGAAAAAGCTACATAGGATTAGGTTAACAACTCTTAATGCCTTTTTGGCTATGTAGTTACAGTGGGCTCTAGCACTTAGATCATTAGAGATGAGTATTCCAAGGTCCTTGATGGAGTTTGGATCATCAACAAGGTTTTGACTATTCAGCTTGTATTTTATTTTCTGATTTTTTTGCCAATATGTAAGACAGAGCATTTATTTGTTGAGATTTGAAGTTGCCATTTGCTTGACCATTGTGATACATAGTCGAGGTCTTTTTGAAGGGTAGCAGTATTGTCTGTGGTTGAATAGCTTTACATCACCAGCGAAGAGAACGCAGTTGCTCTTAATATGATCACAGAGGTCATTTAAGTAGAGTATAAAGAGAGTTGGTCCTAGAACGCTGCCTTGGGGGACACCACTGTTGACAGGTACAGAATTTGATAGGACGCTCCCAATTTTGACCATTTGTTGTCTGTTTGACAGGAATGCTTCTATCCAGTTATGCAGTTGTCCAGAGATACCATAAGATTTTAGTTTTAGTAGTAGTTTGTTGTGTACCACTGAATCAAGGCTTTACAGAAGTCTATGTAGATTGCGCTATTGCTTTGCCCTGATCGAGTTGTGATATCCATTACATCTTCCTAATGCCATTAAGTGAATCTTTCCACACATATAAAGTAATTACTTGTGTAATCGGTACCATTTGGACAGCGTATCAAGAATTGCACACATTATTGTGAAACAAATAAGCAGTTGCTTAGCCTGTGGGAAGAAAGCCAGCCCTAACCATCGCTTTTGGCACTGGCAGCCTGCAATGATCTCTCTGTCTGAGTGAGCAGAAGCCTCACTTGGGGCTAACAGCTGCCAGAGTTATGCTGAACCAATCTTTTCAATGAAGCAGCTGCTTAAGGAAGTCCCCAGGGGAGGCATTTGAATTGCCTGAAAAGCCAGATGCAATCAACCCTTAACAAGAAAGGTACACAGGGAAACGTGGGACAAACCAGCATGGAGGCCACCATAAAACAGCCTACACAGCCTCAAGGAGTCTCCTTGAATGGTTTAAAGAGGCCAGCCACATTCACAAGATTGTTATGTGTAGCTAGCATTTGCTACATTTTGGTACCTGGACAGAGGGAACCTCATCTAGCCTCTGACAATGTGCAGAATGCTCAGTTTTAACAGAAGTCTTTACAGGATCAGTACTTGTTTACGAGGAACATTGTCTTATTGTAGGCTCATATAAATGAAGATGGCACAGTACTTTATATATTAAAATGTATCCACATATTACACACTACATTGTATTGCATGTGAAGCAGGGGGTCCTTGAAAAGACACACAGACTAATTTATCAGTGGTGTTCATAGTGGGAACATCAACCACCAATATAGTGTTGCAATGTTGGAGACAAAGAACCCTCACTTGCATAAGTATCAGGCACTACCAAAGCGAGAAATGTCATTTTCTTAAATAATATCAGGAGACCAACTAGAGTCAGGGGTGAAAAAACCCACCACATTTCAACCCAAACCTGAACAGAATAACTAATCAGTTAAATGAAGGCAGGCATACCATAGATATATAGTATCATATCCATAAGTTATATATTGTAACTTGGTGCACCACATTAATTGACTTCAAATTAAAAGTAAATTCTATGCTTTGGACAATTATTAATGGGATCTTAAATCTTTCCTCAATTATATACTCTAAAACTAGAACAATCCTGTCTTTTAGAAATCCCAAATAATTAAATTAAGGAAGCATAAATCAAATTTGAGCATGATAAATCTGAGTATACGATACTGGAAATTATAGCCAAACCCTGTGATGTTATCCATTCAGTCATGCTTGACTCTTGGCGATTCTATGGGTCAGGTTTCTCCACATCTTCTGATCTTGCACTACTTCCTTGAGTTTTTCTATGTCTGGCTGGTGTCAGCTTTGATGGTGTCCAGCCATTGTGTTCTTTGGCGACCTGATTTCCTTTTACCACAAACTCATCAAAACATAATTGCTTTCTCCAGTGAATTCCCATGTGTGACTTGACCAAAATAAGTGAGATGCAGTTTTGTGGTTTTTCCTTCCAATTATATGTTGGTGTTATGCGTTCTAGTCTTTGCTTATTGGTCCCCCTTGCAAGGAATACACAGGAGTCTTCTCCAGTACCACAATACAAAAGAATTGATTTTCTTCCTGTCTTGCTTTTTAAGTTCCAACTTTTATACCAAATGTAGCTATGGGGAACACAATAGAGCAGACTAACTTACATTTGGTTGCCAAGCTGATGTATTTGCTTTTCCGTATTCGATTCATATTCATCATTGCTATGCAACCCAGTGCAATTCGATATTGAGAACATTGTTTTTAAGTGAAAAAAATGTTTATAGAACAGCATATCAGACTTAATGCATGTTGAGTAATCAAGAAAGTTCACCTGATTAGGAACTTATATGCAAAACACGAGGCTTTAATTATCCATTTGATCTCCTTTGAAGACTACGCAGGGAATTTACTATATACACAAACATACCATCATGCACTCATTTCTGTAGTTAGATGATACTATTGAGAAGTATGTTAATTCAGAAAATTATGGCAGGGAAAGAGAAGGTAGAGCTGACAATGATTGATGATTTGGATTTGGATACTACTCTGTGCAAACTCTTCCCATTTCTACCCTACTGTTCTGATAGGGGTTAGCTCTTGCCAATCCATAAAATTTTTCATAACCAGAGCTTTTGCTTTTCTCTGTCCTGATTGTACTGTATTAAAACAAACTGTCTTTTCATGTTCTCTGTTAATATATAAAGTCTACCATGGACCCCAGGAAGATACAGGAGTTCCTAGCTGGCAGGGATGATAGTCCCAATATCTTCTCATGATGGGCACTTTTTAAAATAGCAGTTGTCATTTCTTGTATTTATTTCTCAGTGAAAACAACGCTCGGGAATCTTTTAAAATGAATTGCTTCATTTTAAATCACTGTTATTGGGTCTCAAAATGTTCTAGCAATTATAGGGAAAGGCAGATTTTTTTTAATCTTTCAAGAAAGTCTCCATGTGCTGATCAAATGAAGGCTACTAAACCACAGTTATAAAAATAGATATTTTGATGCATAATATACTACTATTTCAGTTGTGATCCACTAAACTGGGAGTTCTATTAAGGGCCACTAATATGTAGCATGGAGAAAAGTATAATCATTCAAATTGGGGAACAACTAACCACACATTTTAAGAATATGTTGGGCAAACCTCATGGAAGCTGGCTGACAGTCCTCTAGTTAGAGGAGTCAAATATTTCCAAGTTGAGGGTTTAGCTTTAGTAATTTGGCATATTATAACAATAAAAGGAGCTTGTAAAGGATTTCATCTGGCTATGACACTGCATTGTTGAAACCACTTCTGCCTCTAGTTTGATCTGAATGAAATGTCATATTAAATCAATGTAAAGGGAAAATATGACAGCTATTTTAACAAAACCAAAATAATAAAAGACAGAATCAAGCAGGCATCCCATTGAGAAATTTAGCTATAGCAGATTCTGTGTATCTATGAAGATGCCTTACACTTGTTTCAGCCCATTTCTTTAACCTGGTCATATATTGGCAGCAAGATTTCTAAGATAAAAGTAATATTATCTTCTACCTTCAGCTATCAAGAATGGTGCATACTTTGCCCCGAAGTATGTTTATCATTTCCTTTTGTATCTATGGAGACCAATGCCAGACAGCACTGAGAAAAAAGCATTAGAAGTCAAGTGATTAAGTAGTCTAGAATAGGACCTCATATAAGTGGGGCCTATAGCAAATATACATGGATCCTCGATGTGTCTCTCATCTCAGTTAGACAACGAGTAAGCCCACTTTGCCAAAGTTACTCCATCAAGGTTAGCATCATGAGACCATGGCCTGATTCACATACTGTGTTAAGATCTTCTGTTAACTTTTTTAGCTTTGTGTATTGTGTAAACTTGAGCAATGGAATTTGTAAATCATGGTTTATGATTTCATATGTTGTATGAATCCAGTCTATTGTGACTTAATAAACTGTGATTAAACTGAGACCTAGTGCCATGTTGAACAATAAAGGGCAGAGCTTTCACAATTACTTATCAATATCCAATGGAAATTGCTCCTTTAGGAAATATCTCATCTTATTATGAGCATCTTACTTTTTCCTTTGGGAAACTTTTCAAAGACATAAATTGAAAATGTGTGTTGATCACTGAAATTTGGTTAGCTTGTTTGCCATGTTGCTGACTTGTATCTTTTTCATGACTGTTCTAACTCTGTGTTTTTGTGACTGTAGTCTCCATTTGGCAAAACAGAAACTAGCAGGTTTTCTTAATAAATCCACAGACAAGTGTTTTCCATAATGTTTCTCCCAGCAAACATTAGTTTTACCCCATTTAATTAAGTGCATATTATCCTCTTGGTAGCAGTTTCCATACCTGCCCATTCTAGAAAGAAATGAAATTTTATTCAGTTGCTTGTCTACATTAACTTCCCCCAGGAATAATTCCTGGTGAGACCTTTTTTTGTAGGCAGCTGAGATGGAGGAGGTTGATATTAACGGGTAATAAATTCAGAACGAAGAGGGACTGTGGTCATTACAATTAAGTTGCTGCAGGCTGATCTAAGTAATTACAGCCAGTAATCAACCATGGATTTCCCATTTTATCTTCATCTTATAAAAGAGTTTAACAACATTCTCCTGCTAAACCCCTAGTGTCTAAGCATTACTTACATGTTCTGTTAAATAATATTAATTGAGTTTGGCCTGGATCTTTAAACCTATATCTATTTCACAGAGTCATTCAATAAATTGCAATGCCAAGTTGTGTCAGATCAAAACAGATTTATTTATAACAGAATAATCAATAAATATATTATTCTTAAATATATACAGAGTCTTTTCTTCTTTCGTTCTTCTTAAACAGTCCTTCAAGGAACTAGAAGTTACTATGAGGGATTCACAGTTCTTCCTCTCATAACCTCTTCTTAGATATAGCTAACCTCTTTAGAAAGTCCCTTTCTCTTTAGGTTATAGATCTTCTCTCAGATCTCTTTGCTATATCTTCTCATACATAGACCTCAGTCTGTCAGATCCTAATATCTCCTCAGAGTCTTGGATTTTCTCAGTATCTCCAATCTCCTTAGAATCTCCTCATTTTCTTTCTCTTTTTTTGAAAATGACAGTTGACAGCCCTTTTATACTTAGGGGCGTGTCCTACAGTATCACAGTGAGGTGCTCAATGCCACCCTGTCATTGGTAGGTTTGATCACCCCATCAAACTCTACTAATTTGTAAACTGCATAGTAACTCCAGAAAGTTCTACTTTCTGACAATCCCCTTCTATGCATTTACAGAATTTTTACACACATATATATATTGGGCTATATATATACACACTCTATTTACAATCATTGAAACAATTATACTTACATATTTAAAGGTAATTTTTCTAGCAGGTACATGTGTTGTTCTCTAGGCAAGGGCTTGGTGAAAATGTCAGCGATCTGTTCCTTCGTTTCAGTATATATTGTCTTTATGAAACCTGTTTTAGACAACTGTCTAACATGCTTATATTTTATGTCTATGTGCGTGATCTGTGGCCTCGGCTTCAGCTTTTGAAATTTCAATTGCTGCAAGATTATCCCCAGGGTATTCTGGTTCTCCCATAAACTCTTCAAGAGTTCATCGAACCATACTAGGTTGTTGGAGACTCTAGACAAGCATGCGTACTCAGCCTCAGCTGTTGAGGTGGCAATTAACTTTGCTTACCTGAGTACCAGTGTACTGGACAGTTATTAAGATATACAATATAACCTGAAGTACTCTTCCTCGATTTGGTATCACCTGCCCAATCAGCATCAGAGTAGGTGTAGAGTTCAGGAATTTTGGAAATGTAAGGCTCAAGTAAGAGTGAGAGATTCGCTGTGCCCTTAAGGTATCTAAGAACCCTCTTGATACCAGTCCAATGTATTTGTTTGGGATTTTCAGAATGCCTAGCTAGGATATTTACAGATAGGCTGATGTCAGGCCTAGTCCAACCTGCTATATACAAGAGTGTGCCCAATACGGATTTGTACATAGTTTTGTGTACAAAATCCTCACTATCACTATATATGTTTCTTGGGAAATCTGTTTGCATTGGAGTGTCACAGGGCTTGGCCTCTGCCATGTTGCACCTGTCAATCAAATCTAAGATTTTATCCCACTGAGAAAGCTCAAATCCTTTCTCAGTTTTTATTTTATTTATTTTATTTTATTGGATCTTATATGCTGCCCCATCTGAAGACTGCTCACAATTAAAACATACAATACAATAATTATTTTTAAAAAAAGAATTAAACAATTTAAGCCCAATAAAACCAAATTAAAATACTTAAATTATCCCATGGCCCTGGTGAGGTAATCACAGCCCGATTCAACAAAGGTCTTTAAGTCGCTGGAAGGTGCGGAGGTCAGCCAGACGGAGGTCCAGACATTCCCATTTTGACTGAACCCCAGAAATTTGTCAATCTGGCCTAGAGGCTTCAGTGCAAACTTTTACTTACCTGATCAGAGAAGGATTTACTCCTCTCTGATTTGCTGATGTACAAAATGTCATCAACGTATACAAGGACAGTTTCCTAACAATCTTGTTGCCTGATGAAAATACATTCATCAGCTGGTGAGGCAGTGAAACCTATTTGCCTTAGACACTCGGTAAGGCATTCATACCACCTTCTCCCAGACTGCTTCAGACCATAGAGACTTCTGTTAAGAAGCCAGATTTCATCTTCTCTATGATCTATGCCGGAGGTGCCCTTACATAGATTTCCTTGTCCAATTTGGCATGCAAATAGGCCGTTTTGCCAAACTGCAGAACACTGTTAAGTTTGCATGAAGAGACAGACGGAGTGCTTCAAGCTCTTTGTTTATTAGTGACTACAGCTCAGAACAAACCCACTTTGGGCTGCGGCTGCTACTTATAGCCAGCAGCGCAGTGTTCCAAAATCAGAGTGCAGGGTTTTCCCCTTTTTAAACCAATCATTTCTTACATTTTACAAGAACAGTTCAAACTAAACCAATGACTTTAAACCTGCATACATAACACCCCTCCCCACTAGGTTCAGTCCATACTCAAACCCCAGCCTATCTAATGTATTCTTTTAAATAGGTGGGGCTCTTACGTGCACGTTGAGACCACGTGGTTCAGATGTTTTAAGGTTCTCACCTTGTGAGGGAGGAAATGTGTCTGCTGACATTTCCTTACTGGGACTTGTAGTAATGGTAGAACCTGTTTGGTTACTACAACCTGGTCTCTCCTCCCAATCCATCTCCAACCCAATGTCAGCACCTAAATCAGGTAATGATGTGCAATCTTCCATTTGTGAAAATGGTTGTTGGTATTGTGACAGGTTTTGGGATGGTTCCTGTCGTGTTAGCTCGTTACACATGGGGTTGATTCTTGCTTGTTCATTACACTCATGATCCTCCCCTTCCCCCCTAGAAGAGGTATTAGGTATGGGAACTAGAGAGGAACAATTGCGATGTTCCTGAGGCAATCTGGATCTAAGCTGATCAATGTGCCTGCTCCAGAGGACACCATCCTCTGTTTGTACCCTGTAAGATCGAGGGCCTGTGATTTGGGTTATCTCAGCAGGAATCCATAAAGGTTCACCCATAAGGTTCTTAGCATAAACAGAATCACCCACAGTGAACGTGCAAACTTTGCTAGTGGAATCTAGTGGTGTTGGGTGCGTAAGTGGGATGAAGGCGGTTAAGGGGAGACCTGAGTTTCCTACCCATCAACAACTCTGCTGGGGATAAGTTAGTTGATGGGTTAGGAGTGATATGCTGGACACTGAGAAGTTTTTCAACTCTCAGTGATATCCCTGGACCCAATTGCTGAAGTTTTTCCTTGGTAAATCGTACCATACGCTCAGCCCGCCGCGAAGGGTGCCCAGGGGCTGTCAGGGCATGTCTGATACCCTGCTGTGCTAGATATGATTCAAAAAGGTTGGATGTAAACTGAGGACCATTGTTAGAAACGAGTACATCAGGTAACCCATGAGTTACAAAAAGCTTTTTAAGCTGTTTGATGACAGCATCAGTTGTGGTGGATGCCATAGGGATGACCTCTAGCCATTTGGAATATGCATCTACTATAATAAGGAAAGTGTGCCCTCTGGTAGGGCCAGCAAAATCAATGTGAATCCTGGACCATGGGCCCCTAGGACATTCCCATTCCTGTGTGGGGGCAAGAGGTGGGGCAGGCCTGACTATCTGACAGTTGGGACAAGATGCAACCCAGTTTTCAACCATTTGTCAATACCTGGCCACCATACATAACTCCTGACCAATCCTTCATTCTGACAATACCTGGATGACCCTCATGTAACATTTCCAAAACCTCTTTTTGCAGTTTTGCAGGAATAACCACCCTGTTACCCCACAAAATACATCCTCTTAATACAGATAATTCAGTTTGCCTGGATTTAAAAGGTTGGAGTTGAGGTAGATCTTGAAGAGGCCAAACTTTCTTAATCCAGCCTATAACAGAGCCAACACAGTGTCTTTGGCAGTCTCTCTGGCAATTTCAGCAGCATGAACTGGAAGCTTGGCAACAGTTTCTAGGAAAAAGGTGTGTGTTTCGGGTTCAAATCCTCCTTGTGGTAAGGAAGTGGGCACGACTCAGTGCATCAGCATGTCCAATGTCCTTGCAGGCTTGTGGATAAGTTTGTATGAATAAGCAGCAAGAAATTCAGTCCACCTCAGCATTCTTGGTGACAGGATAGTAGGTGTAGGCTTGTCTCCTGCCACAATGCCTAACAAGGTTTGTAATCTGTAACAATGGTAAATGTTCTCCCATACAGATATTCATGAAATTTCTTAACAGCTGCAACAATTGTCAATGCCTCCTTGTCCAATTGGCTGTAATTCCTCTCTGCTTTGGTCAAAGTGCGAGAGTAAAATGCAATAGGGGCTTTCTCCCACTGGGAAGCCTGTGGCTCAAACCCTCCCCCCACTCCAAAAGGGGATGCATCACAAGTCAGTACAACAGGCAAATTCTCAGAGAACTCTATCAGTACAGCATCAGACGTGATTAGTCTTTTAATACTGTTAAATGCTGATTGTTCCTTCCTGCCCCAGAACCAAACAGACTTTTTATCAAGTAATCTGTGCAATGGTTCAGCAATGGTTGCCTTCTGAGGTAGGAACATGTGATAAAAAGTTAAGAGTCCAAGAAAGCTTGCAAATCTGTTTTGCATTTAGGTCTAGGGCTTTGATTGCTTGAACCTTGGCATCTGTAGGTGGATGCCATGCTTGTCAATCATGTAACCCAGGAACTCAACCTTGTCAGTTCTAAGAGTGCATTTTTTCTTTCTTGACTCTTAACCCCGCTTTCCTGAATCTGGTAAGGACTTCTCTGAGTCTTTCTTGTAACTGAGTGTCATTTTCAGCAGAGATTAACACATCATCAGAGTAAGGCACTACCCTGGCAGTCCTTGGAGCATTCTTTCCAAGGCTTTGAAAGATGCCTGGTGCCACGCTTACTCCAAATTGTAACCTTTTACATTTGAAAGCACCCTATGAGTCACAATGGTTTGGGCCTCTGCAGTGGCATCATCAACTGTTAGTTGTTGATAAGCCTAGGCCAGATCAATTTGGCAAAGACTGTACCGCCAAGGCGAATGTAACAGATGATGCACCACTGGAACTGGATATGCACTCTGCTGCAGCGATGGTTCA
This sequence comes from Naja naja, assembly GCA_009733165.1. Lineage (NCBI taxonomy): Eukaryota > Metazoa > Chordata > Lepidosauria > Squamata > Elapidae > Naja > Naja naja. Next base: position 80,022,274 of record CM019149.1, read on the forward strand.
GTGTCCCCTTATAGTCTCCACAGAGTCTTACTGACCCATCAGTCTTGACTGGTGTGACTATGGGTGTCTCCCATCTGGAGTGGTCAGTGGGCTCTAAAACCCCTTGAGCTATTAATTTGTCTAATTCAGCATCAATTTTTTTCCTTAAAAGCAAATTTTTTCCTTTAAAAAGCAAATGGGACACTTCTGGGCTTTAAACAAATTGGGAGCACACCTTGGGTCTAGGTTGAAAATGATAGGGGTCCCCATATACTTGCCCAATCTTCACTGAAGACCTCTGGAAACTCAGACTTCAAGGCCTCCTCCCATTCAGAGTTGTCTCACATGATTGATGCCAGTCACCTCGATGCCTAGTGGAATTGAACCACTCAAGTCCCAGCAAGCTTTGGCGATCCTTGTCCACGATGGTCAGGGGCAAACATTGGTGTGGCCTTTAAACTTCATGTTGAATTCTCTTGTTCCAACTACTGGAATCTTGTTCCCATGGTAGTCTTTAAGAGTCAGTGCTTGCTTCTGGAAATGTTTCTTCTGAATGTTGGGAAGCAGCCTGTGAATAGTGTCCCATGACACCATAGATAAATAGGAGCCTGAGTCCACTTCCATTTGCAAGACCTTCCTTCAATGAGTACCTTCACATGTACTTTTCTGCTTTTCAAGGTGAAGAATGACCATGTTGACTGTTTGATGAGTTTCATTCTTCCCATTTGCTTCTGAGTTGCGCCCCATTTTCTCACTGAAGTTGTTGGGCTTGAATTCTTTCTCAGGAAATTTCTTCTACTAGGGGGAGTTCTGGATGTTTTGCAGACTCTTGCTGGGGACCTCTTTTCTTACAACGTGAGCAGATGGTGTCAAAACCTTGCATTCAGTGCGGGGTCCCACCTCTGCAATAAAAGCCTCCTCTTTCTTCCAGGTCTTTTCCTTTTCTTCTCCATTCTGAGTCTATAAATTCCTTCCTCCACCTCACTACAGTCTGAATCAGTCTATTTGCTGCATGGTTGTTGTGGACTTTTCCACATCAGAATGGCTTGAGGCCTTGTT